>CAUYRT010087414.1:0-13919 GCA_963574885.1 Lepilemur ruficaudatus | reverse complement strand
TTTTTTTTTTTAATTTTATTGGGGGAAAACTACAAAACATTTACAGTACAATGTTTACAGTCACAATTTGTAGTGAGCTGATTTCCCAAAATATATTACCACTCAAGTTGACTTATCTTTCTTGTAATTTTTTAAACTCAGAATAGCACAGAACAGTTGTTAAAAATATAGATTCAAGGTCTCCACTCCAAACCTTTCAAATCTCAGGGACTCAGACCTGAGTCCATGTATTCCTCAAATGCTTCCCAGATGATTCAGATTTGGAAACCATTGAAACAGGGATTATATTTCTATAGATACTATACATAACAACTGCCCATAATGATTTTTTCTTTTTTGTTTATAGTTGAGAGATTTTTTTGTAATATCTTGCCTTCTTTTTCTCCCCCTCCCTCATTTTGGTTACATTTTATATCTTTGCCTCTCTCTAGCAAGGGTTAGAGGTATGCCCCTCCCCTCCACAATGTTCACCGCATCCTTCAGATGTGGGTCTACCCCACCAACCCCTGAATCCCTGGTGAACACCACCACCATTTGAGCACTGTAGTGTTAATCAGTCCATACCAATTTGATGGCGAGTACAGGTGGAGCCCATTCTTCTGATCGTGTCACCTTCCTTCGGATAATGGGCTCAAGCTCAATCCAGGATAATATAAATGGTGCTAGATCACTGTCATTTCTTATAATTGAGTAATATTCCATTGTATACATACACCAAATTTTAATAAATCACTCATGAACTGATGGGCACTTGGGTTGTTTCCACGACCTAGCAATAGTGAATTGTGCTGCCATAAACATTCGGGTGCAGATGTCTTTATTATAGAATGTTTTATGCTCTTTTGGGTAGATGCCTAATAATGCTATTGCTGGATCGAATGGTATTTCTATTTTTAGTTCCTTGAGAAATCTCCAAATTCTTTTCCACAGAGGTTGCACTAATTTGCAGTCCCATCAGCAGTGTAAGAGTGTTCCTGTCTCTCCACAACCTCACCAGCATTTGTTGTTTTGGGATTTTTTTGATAGAGGCCAATCTCACTGGGGTTAGGTGGTATCTCATTGTGGTTTTGATTTGCATTTCTCTAATGATTAGAGAAGTTGAACATTTTTTATATGTTTTTTGGCCATTATTCTGTCTTCTTTGGAAAAGTTTCTGTTCATTTCTGTTGCCCATTTATAAATGGGGTTGTTTGATTTTTTCTTGTTAATTGTTTTGAGTTCTAGATAGATTCTTGTTATCAGACCTTTATCAGAAGTGTAGAGAGCAAATATTTTCTCCCATTCTGTTGGTTGTCTATTTATTCTAGTGATAGATTCTTTGGCTGTGCAGAAGCTTTTTAATTTGATCAGATCCCGTTTGTTTATTTTTGTTGCTACGATAATTGCTTTGGGGGACTTCTTCAAGAATTCTTTGCCTAGACTGATGTCTGAAAGGGTCTTCCCAACATCTTCTTCTAGGATTCTTAAGGTTTCATGCCTTAGGTTTAAGTCTGTTATCCCTCTTGAGTGTATTTTTGTGAGAGGTGAGAGGTAGGGATCCAGTTTCATTCTTCTGCATGTAGCTATCCAGTTTTCCCAGCACCATTTATTGAAAAGGGATTCTTTTCCCCAATGTATATTTTTGTCTGCTTTGTCAAAGATTAGATTACCATATGCAGATGAATTTCATCTCTGGAATCTCAGGAGGTGTGAATTCTTTATAAATTGTGGACTTTAACCATTACCGGATATATGGTTTGCAAATATTTTCTCCCATTCTGTAAGCTGCCTTTCCATTTTTTTTCTGTTGTTTCCTTTGCTGTACAGAAGCTTTTTAGTGTGATGTAGTTCCATTTATTTATTTTTCTTTTATAGCTTGAGGTTTTGTTGTGCTATTCAAAATATTATTGTCAAAGGCCAATGTCAAGGAACTTTTCTCCTGCATTTTCGTCTTATGGCTTTGGGTCTTATATATAGGTCTTTCATACATTTTGAGTTGATTTTTGTGTATGGTGTAAGGTCAAGGCTCCAGTTTCATTCTTTTGCATTTGGAAATCCAGTTTTCTCAGCACCATTTATTAAACAGGCAAGCCCTTCCTAATTGCATCCTCTTGGTGCCCTTGTTAAAAATTAGTTGACTGTATATACTGAGAATTATAATTACATAATATGTTCTGTTTAAAAACATAATAAAACAGAATAAGCGCTTTCCTACCTCTGTATATATTGTGAGGACCTGATTTGTAATATCTGTGAAATATTACATCATATGGATGAGTCATATGTTATTTAGTATGTTCTCTAATCACTAATAGAACCCTTATGTGACTACAAGTATCAGAGTTTTCTGGTATTAATAAAATAGTGTTAGGAATTTAAGAAACTTGTAGACCCACTTGTTTCTGGGTTTACTTTGCTTTTGGCTGCTAGTACAGAGTTATGATCAGCTATACCCTGGTGAATATATTCTATATTTTGAGTATAGACTATCTTGGATATGGGATTTTCATATATTAAATCATATCTTTGGGCTTATAATATTTTTCATGGATGGTGGACAAATTGAATTATTTTAGAAAAGGAAGTAAATGGTATACTTTAAGAAGTCTCTATAACTTACCTTTAGATCCTTTTCTGTATTTAAATATATTTTAGGGGGAAAATCACAGTACCTAATACTTTTAAAGCTAGAATTAAAGTGCATTAAGGCTTTCTTGAATCTTGTTATCTGTCATTCTAAATCCTCTTGAAGTTAGGTATAAAGAATAATAGATATGTATTCAGTCAGGATACTGAAGATTTTTACTGGCTTTTGGATTAGAAGATTTTCGCCTATCAGTGTTTAAGCTTTAACTTGCTGTCAGTTAGTCTTGACAAGGCCAAAATAAGATTCTAATAGTTGTGATTGTGGAGAGGGTGGTTTTTCATTAGGTGAGGCAAAGTGTCAATTAACAGGGTATTGAGATAAAGAAATAGAAACTAGATTAAGTTTATACTTTTTCATGGATGATAAGAAAATCCATTTTCGAGTTACATTTCATTGAGGATATACTATCAGAGGCAAAGCTGGAATGCCTTACACACTTAAACGACTGCCTTTGCTCCTCAAAAGACTGATTAACTGCCTAATATTCATTTCAAAAAATTTTTGTGTATATGAAACAAGCATATTTTAAATAAAATGAAATGCCAAGGTCAAATAATGGCAGTTACTTATAAAGAAGCTATAATCAGCAATGTTATTTCTCCCTCAGTCTTTCCTTATAGCTTCCTAACACTTAAATGCTGAATATTTGCAGTCGTTCAGTGGGATTTTACTCTTATAAGAAAGCCTGAGAACTATATTTGATGTATGTCCACAAAAATAAATACTGTCCCTGTTTCGGTGTGGCTGTTTTTCTATCTTTTCTTTTCTTTTCTTTTCTTTTTTTTTCTTTTTTTTTTTTTTTGAAGCAATGCCTGGTAAGCCTAAGCATAAGATTTTAGTGCAACATGAAACTGAGCATGTCTATAAAATGCATTGAATGCCAAGCTTGAATTTGCTATTTTGACTAATCTATATAAGTAAAATTAAGTTTCTCTCTGATGGTTATTGCATCTAGTAAAAATGACTGGATAGATTTTCTAAAATTTAGAAAGCCTTCTTAGGATCATTTGGCTTAAAATATAGGCTATGTTTCAAATAAGGAATTCACTTAGAGAAGACCCAGAAAACTCCTCAAAGAGATGCCTCCAGTGGACCTTAAGGCATTTATCTGCACAGAGCTGCTTTTCACACTGAAACTTGATCTAGTTTGCTTCTAGGTAAGTAGCACCGGAGATTTATTTCTTTATTTGGTAATGGCTAATAGTTCTTTTTGTTTATTGGGAAAAAATCATAATATTGAAATTTAGCTGCTTCCTTATGGACTCCATGGTTTCCTATGAGAAATCCATTATCATGAGAATAGATATTCTCCTGTAAGTGATACATTAATTTTCTCTGAAGCCTTTCGAGGCTTTCTTCTTTTCTTGAGTTTTCAGAAATTTAATTATGATGAACTTTGGCATGGATTTCTTTTTTTTTTTAGGTTTATACTGTTTAAGGTGCACGTAGCTTCTGAATTTGTAGGTTTGTGTCTTTTGCCAAATTTGAGAAGTGTTCAGCCAGTATATCTTGGAAGACCTTTTTAGCCTTACTCTTTCTCCTTGCCTTCTGGAACTTTTATGTGATGAATGTTGGATCTTTTTGTTATCATCCTAGAGATTTGTGAGTCTCTGTTCATTTTTCCCCCCAGTCTATTTTCTCTCTCTTTTTCAGACTGAGTAGATTCTATGCATCGTTCGTCAAATTTACTGAGTCAGTTCTCTCTCATCTCTACCACCACTGAGACCATACAGCAAGTTCATTATTTCTATTATTGTTTTTTTAGTTCTATGAATCCCATTGTTGCTATTATTTTCATTTCTTTGCTGAGATTTTCTGGTTTTTTTCTTTCATTTGTTTCAAGAGAATTTGTAACTGATTGTTAAAACAGTTTTATGATGGCTGCTTTAAAATTCTTGTCAAATAATTCCAATATCTGATTCATCTTATTGTTAACATAAGTTGATTGAATTTCTCACCCAAGTTGTGATTTCTTGATTTTTGGCATGATGCATTATTTTTTTATTGTATCCTGGCCTAGACATTTCACCTGTTATGATAAGGGACCCTGGATCCTATTTAAATCTTGTACTTAGCAGCTAATTACCTGTTTAAGTTTAAAATGCACGGTCCGCCCTATAGTTTTAGGTTGTAGCTCTCAAAACAGCTTAATTTTCAGAGTGTTTGCCATGTTATTTTGATCTTGCTTCACTTTTATCAGGTGCTGATGTGGTCTTTACTGGTCCCTGCCAATGCTGACGCAGGAGCGCAAGGGGTTCTCTGAAGCTGGGGAGATGATGTCTCTGAGTAGAGGAGTCTCAGCCCACAAGAAACATGCAGCTTCCCAGGCCAGATGGGTTTGTGGCAAGATCCCACTTGCCAATGTCACTAATGTCACCCAGCAACTCCATATCTCTTGATGAAGATGGGGAGTCTTGGGCCCTGAGTGAAAGGAGAGCACTTCCCCTGGCTGCTCATTTTTAGTGGGGTTCTCTACTCACCCCCTTACTGGTGGTGCTGGGCTCACCTGGCATTGCCAGAGGGACTCCCCTTTTCCATATGGGGGAAGTAATGAGCCTTTCTTGGCCACCTCCTGTTACTAGGTTCAGGTAAGGAAAGCAGGATTGCCTTCTTCTGCCCATTGGGAAGGGAGGGCATGGAAAATGCCCTCTTGTGTTATCTTTTTAGTCCTGGGGTCTCAAACCACTTTGCCTCCCTCTTATCACCTATCAGAGTTTCTCTTTGGTCGCTTTTTTGTTATTTCTAGGGTTTATAGTTATGCTTAGGGGAGGAGCAGGGAGAAATGAGTCTCCAACATCTTATCTGGACATTAAGTTGTCATCTGCTATGGCATATGAAAAACAGAATGGAATTTGGAGTCCAACAGTTTGAACTTGGAATGCTGGTTCAGCCACTAATCTATATGACCTATGGGATAGGAAATTTATTTAACTTTTTTGAGTCTTGTTTTCCTCATCTGTAAAATGGGGATAACTCATGTATATATTCGCTCTTTATTCATTCAACAAAATGTCTGTCACTGAGATTTTATTCAAAGCTGGGCACTATTCCAGCACTGGGCACACACTGGAACACAACACAGGGGAGATCCTTGTTTTCATGGCACTTTGTTTTTGTGTTTTACACAGATAATCAACAGTTAATCCAAAAATATAATAGATAATGACAAACAGAGATGAATGCCAAAGTTCTATGAAAAAAATAAAACAGAAAGATGCTAGAGAATGACTGAATTGGGTACTTAGGTGGGTGTGCTTCAGATACTTAGGGAAGTTCTGTCTGGGGTGGTGGCATTTCATTCATTCTATCCATTGATTCAGTCCACATTTATGGACTCTTCCTTGTCCTGAGTATACATTTGAGCAAAGACCTAAATAATGAGAGAGACCCTGTCATTTCAAAATATGGGGTGATAGCATTCCAGGAAAAGGGGACACTGTAAAAAAAAAAAAAACTCAAGGTAGAAGAAGCTCAAGAATATCAAGGAACAGAGAAAAGTGTGCAACGAGGTTGGAATGTCATAAATGAGTGAGAGCGTTGTCTCAGAAGCGATCAGAGAGGTAGGCAAGAAACGGTTATGCAGGGGCATTTGGGGCATGATAATGAGTTCAGTTGTATTCTGTGCATAATGGGAAGCCCGTAGGAAGTTTAAGCAGATCAGTGACACAATCCCTATATGCTTTATAAAGATTAGTCTAGCTTTTTTGTAGGGAATGGAATATAGGAGAGCAAGAACAGAAGCTGGGACACCAGTTAAAAAACTATTTCTGCTGTTTAGGTAAGAAATAATGAAACCTGAACTTGATAGGCAGCTGTGGGAAAAGAAGTTGTAGATTGGTGATGTATTTTGTAGTGTGAGCAAGTAAGATTTTCTGAGAGATTGGCTTTGTGAAGTTAGGAAAGACGAGGAATTTACTTCTGACTTTGGCTGGATGATGGGAGCCATTTTAGAGATGAAGAAGATTGGGAGAAGAAATTGTGTTAGAGTTGGGGTCAGAAATAAATATATTTGTTTTGGATAAGTTTTAAGATGTCTGTAAGTCATTTGTGGAGATGTACTGTAAGTAGGAAATATCCAACTCTAGAGCTTATGGGGTTCAGGGCTGAGGTTACTGTGTAAATCTGGGTGTTGTCAATATTTAGAGGGCATTTAAGGCAATGGAACTGTTGTGTTGTGAGGGAAAATCACAGAAAGGGAAGAGAAGACTGTGAGTTAGTTGTTCCATAATTTTAACATCAGAAAGAGGAGCTGCGACCAGCAAAAACGAGGCCAAGAAGGATCAGTTACAGAGGGACAAGCAAAATTCAGCTAATCCAGTGTCAAAGAAACTAAGTGAAGAAAGTATTTTAAGGAAGAGGAAGAGATCAACTTTGTCAACTGCTTTTGCAAAATAAAGACAAAGAATTAAATGCTGAATTTAGTAATTTGGAGTTATTAAGCGTCCTTCACAAGAGTAATTTTAGTGAGGTTGTCAGGGTTATTGTGAAAATCATTTATATTTGAAATTAGGCATTCTATTAATTTTGATTACTTTTCCCTCCCTCAGTTTCTTCATGTGTAACATAGTGATAGTAATGCTTTTATATCTGTATCACTCTTTTTGTGCTTGTATTATTAGACTTTTGTAAGAATCAGATGGCAAAGTATGAGAAAATTAAGCTATGTAAAGTTACATAAACACACACTTACTATTTATTTGTGTCATATATTTTCAGGTAGGTATGTTTTAAACAGATGGACATTCGATGTGTACCTCTGAGGAATGGAAGTTTAATCTCTTAAAAACTAAGTGTGGTCCAATAAGAATTGTCTCTAAGATCATAGATGTTTAAATAGTTGGACTTGTTTTTAAATATACATGGTGATATGCAAAAAAATATACATTATTTTGAAACAAAATATTGAGTCATATTTTTCTAGGGTGACAGATATGAACATTTTAAGGTGTTTATAAAGTTTATTTTTGGATATTACCTTTTTTGTTTTTTAAATAATAACCACTACTACCAGCATCACCATCTTTACAATCATAATGAAAATCACAGCAAAAATAGTTACAATTTTTGGGCCATATTACATATCAGGCACTTAACATGTATTCTCTCATTTAATCTTTATCACTACTCTGTATTATGGACATTATTATTATTTCCATTCAACAGATAAAAATTGAGGCTCAGGGAGGCTAAGCAATTTGTCTAAGTTTTGAAAATCAAATCTTTCTTAATCTATTGTTCTCACTCTTAACGCAATTGTGTCTTTTCATGTTTGGGTGTGTTGACAGGTTGGATTTGGCAAGGTGAGTGTTCTGAAGTAACTGTTAGGTCATTAAATATGAAATGTCTGATTTTGAATCAAAAGTTTAGTTTATTATAGCTCAAACAGGAAACAGTACAATTAATCAAAGTATGTGCCTAAATATGGACAAATTTTGCCGTCTTTTTAAAATTTTTTTATTTTTAATAAGCTATAAAGCATTAACAGCTAGTGAGATAGAAGATCTTAGGCAGGAGAACTCATCATTACTTGAAAAAGTAGCCAAGGCTAAGAGAAGTACAGAGGATGTTCAAGATCAGATATTGGCAACTAAGAGCATAAATCAAGAATATGCAAGGTATTTAGAGCAAATAAGTAAATAAATGGCCTTAGAACCATTAAGACAATTTATTGTGGTTGAAAATCAGGTAGTGACACAGGGAATTGTCCCATGGCTTGAATTTTGGTGATATTAATTTGAAAATTAAGAATTTACTCACTTAAAAAATTGTAATTCTTAAAGAGATCCTTGAGTTTGAAAAAAAAGTAATTGAAATGGCTGTAAACTGTTTAGTGAACTCTTCTCTCTCAAACTCAAGGATGCTTCTATATCTGCAGACCAAATCAGCACTTAAAGAAGCAGAAATTAAAGAAATCACATTTTGCCATCTTAAGGATAGCTTGTTTATGAGAGCAGCGAAGAGGCCTAGGGAGTGAGTGGCAATGAAATCACAAAAGGCGTTCTCCACAGCTTGTTGAGCATTGAATATTTTTCCTTGCAAGAAGTGATCCAAAGCCTGGAAGAAGTGGTAGTCAGTTGGTGCAAGGTTTGGTGAATATGGTGGATGACAGAGAGTTCTAAGTCCAGCCTCTATAGTTTGAGTAGCATTGTTTTTTTGTGACATGTGGTCTTGCAAGAGGATTAGCCTGTCTCTACTGACCAATCACAACTGCTTGATGATATTTTGAGCTGTTTGCACTGCATTGGTTCCATGATGAAACTCATGTTCAAAAGTAACAAGAATTTTTGACTTATCCATGGGTTCAAAAAATTGCTCTAAAAAAAATTGACATATAATCACAAGCCAAAACGTCACGCATTTGAAAGACTGAGATGTACCTTCACAATAGGAAAAAAAAAAAAAACAAGAAGTGTCAAAGTGAAATGTCAGCCATATCAACTGTCAAACTTAGTACTTAAGGAAATAGGAAATTTCATACTTAATGACCTAATACATAGAAGAAATTTCTAAACTTAAGATGAAAATCAACTTTTACTCATTCTAGAACACACCAAAAGCTAGAAGGTAGGCTAGAATATTGGGCCCAGGAGAGAAAAGACTTCAGATATAACAAAACCATTTGCAAATATTAACTCTCCCCAAGACTGAATTTGTACACTGGAAAAGGGACAGGGCAGAAAGCCAGAGCGTAAGTAAATTGATATACCTTGGTTGTCATTTCACTCGGCAGCAAATAATTCCACGAGTCATAATTGGAAATGCTTAAGTTTAAAGATAGATATTCATTCCTTGAGTAGGATCAGGAAACAGAAAGCTAACATGTATTTGTTTTAATCAGGTATGGTAAGACATGCATTATCACTGAACTAAGTAATGACTTTACAGCACTGGACTGGGTCATTCTGCTGCTGTTAAAGGGTATGTCTGTAGGTAGTGGAGAGAAATAGAACTAGATGATTTCTGAGGTTTCTCACTGCCTGTATTTTTTAGTATAGCGTAACTAGATCTTTAGGAGAGGAGCAATATGAAGAAACTTGTTCTGGCAGCGTGTGCAGGATACACTGCTGAGAGGAAGCTCACCCAAGAGTTGTAATAGAGGCAGTTAGCATAGGGAAGAATTGAACTAATAGTCAGAAGACCTGCATTCTGCCTTCACCCCACTCTATTGCTGGGTAATATTGAGTGACTTCTTGGACCAACGATTAAAAACAATTCCAAAGAGTTTAGGGATTCAAAGCTTAGTAGAAGAGGTGACAGTGATGAAATGAAATACGAATGGAAATCACGTGGTAAAATAAGTTGTTAACTAGTTATATAGAAAGTATGCAGTCATATATATTCAATTGTATATAATTTCATCTGATTGTTGGTTCCCTAAGGAAAGCAGGTTGTTAACCTGAAGAGAATCTCTGGATATTCTTATTAAACTTAAGTGTAGAATTTTCCATTACTTACCTTTCCCTTTCCTTAGTTCTTCTAACACTGGTTAGCTGCCACACATTGCTTGGTAAACAACCTGTTAATTGTTTCTTAATTGCCTGTTATTATGCTCCGAATGTTTTTTCTATGTCTTACAAAAATAGACTATAAGCGTCTCAAGTTAAGAGCTATGTCTAGATTCCTTATAGCATCTAGTGACTTCTGGACATATGGACACTCAATAAATATTAAGAGATGATAAATTTGTTGCCTGGAAGAATTTTATAAAGCTTCTAATTTAGCCCTCTAGTCTTTGTGATGAACAAACAAACTTGGGGAGCATGAGGTGCTCATCCAAGGTCAAAGTCGAGGTGGTAGTGGTGTCCTGACCCAGTCCCACGCCTGGCTCTCGTTACCATGCCTCCTGATTGGTAGACTGAGTGTTCGGTGCTTGCATAAGCCTTCTTGTGAGCTTACTGGTTTTTTTTAAAAAAAGCTAAATTCATTTAAATGTTTTACAAATTCTAATTGCCCATAATTACATAAAATTTCTCAAATGGTATAATTTTTAAAGAGGCCTTTATTCTGTCATTTGTCATTGATATAGATGACAGGAATAGAATATGTATTAAAATGTCAAGTGTACTAGGATGATGACATTTTATGTAAGTGAATAATTAAATCACATTTTGGAAGAAATGATAATCCCTATTTCCAAAAAAAGTGAATTATATTTGAGAACATTTTCTTGAGATGTCTCCAATTGGTATTCTGTAGCTCAATACCAACCAGCTTTATATATTACCCCAAAGCTGCCAAAAGACAAGACAAGATGATGCTGTCCTTAGCAATGTGGGGAAGACTATGTAGAATGTACGCAGGTCTAAATGCTTCCCCAAGGCACAGTGGAAGATGCACATTTTATTTCTAACAGTGTGTCCTGGGGCCAAAAGCAAACTGCTCACCTTAATTACAAACATTGACAGAGGTATGATCCAATATGGGATTAATTGAAAAATATTTGCTTACTAGAAAGTAATAGCAACCATAGGGCTACAGGTAATACTAATAAAAAATGATGTTTTGCACCATAAATGTTTGGCAACACCTGTGTTTCTACTCCAATTGTTTGTGACTCTCAAATTGCCTAACTCTCCACTCAATCTCTTGTTAAAAAGGGTGATGATAATTTTAAAAACTTGAATATGTTATGATTCTACTTTAAACACTACAGGGCAGACAATGTTAACAATAAGAAGAAATAAGTGTTATATTAGAATTTTAACATCCTTTTTAATGTGTATATGTATGTGTGTATGTCTACAAATCAGTTGGAAGAAAAAATTTTAAAAAATCATATTGCAGGATTATTTCAATAATTAGATCCTGAAAAATTATTTTAAATTTGTCATTCATATTTTAATTATGCATTCTTTATACTTTCTACTGTGAGCATGTGTTGTATGCTAATGTAGCTTTTAATCTTTTATTATACTAATGATGATTGCAATGGTTTCTTAAGTGGAACTCGAAAAGTATTTAAAGTGCCAAATGTTATTTCCTTCTAGATCTTGCATTCTTCTGATTTTTCAGTAACAAATGTGGTTCACTGCTGTAAGTTATAACCATTTAGATAGTATATTTTTATTATGGATAAAAAAATCACTTATGACACTTTTAATTAATTACCCAAATGAGTCCTATCTCTTCTGTTCTGTGTCCAAAATTGTAGATATAAAAAGCAGAGAACTTTCTTACAAGGGGAAGAGGAATTTTCATACTACACAGCAAACTGCTTTGATATATATGCATTGACAAACAAACAAAAAATTAGAGCAAGGAAACGTGAATAGGTAATACAGATAATTTGTTGGTAGTCTGTTTACTAAAAAGAGCAGCAATCTAAGGCTTTTCTTTTGATTCGTTTGAACAGCCAATTCAGGGATAATAGACCATCACTTTTGAAAGAAAGGAAGAGACACGTGTATCTATCTCCTTATCTATCATCCATCTCTCTGTAAGCTATCATCTACCTACCTCCTGGCTCAGTCAGGGTCTTGTCAGGAAAACAGAAACCACATTTAGAATTTCAAAGAAAGAGGATTTAATTCAGGGAATTACGTATACACGTGAGACTCAAAGAGTAATAAAGGGAAGCTCTGGTATCTCAGAAATTTGCAACTGTAGGAAGGAACAACTACACTTAGAAAAGAGGGCATGTTACCAGAAATGGGGAGCTTGGAGGGCTGGTGCTCAGGCCTTTATAGGGGAAGGCATGGCCTGGTGTGTATTTTGACACCTCCTAGGGCCTCTGCCCAGTGGCCTCAGAGTGCTGAGGGGGCAAGGCCTATTGGTGTGTAGGCTGTGACAGAGAGAGAGAGAGAGGAGTGACTGGCTCTCTGGCTCTCAGAACGTGAGGCCTTGGCTCTCTGGTACCTCTGAGGATATGAGGCGGGTGGATGTTTCCATTGCAGAAGAAGTTTGAAGTGGAGACTATCTGCTGCTGCTAGAATAACGCTGGAATAAAACTGTACAACATGTTGGAAGTCCTTTATCCCTTTCTCCTTCTTTTCAGTATCTTTAAAATAAAACAAAAAATAATAAATAAAACCTAAACAGAAAGCCAGAGGTAAGGTAGTATGGAAAGTATAATTTATAGAAAACTAGTCCCTGCCTCACAGAGCCAAGTGAGGTGGGCTTGGAGCAGAGAGACAATAGGCACCTTGTCTTATTCTTAATTTTCTTCTTAGCTCAGATTTGTTTTCCCAACAGCTTCCACTGAGATGTCTATCAGATATCTCAACTATAACATTGAAAAACTGAACAACTGATTTTTGTCCCTCACCCTCAAATATGCTTTTCTCATGTTAGTAAATGGTGTTACCATCCATCTACCTGCTCAGATCAAAATCTAGCAGTCATTCTTGACACCTCTCAATCTCTTACATCCCAAATTTAATCCACCAGGGAGTACTATCAGTTCTACCTCTAGGAGAGACCCTGAATCTAGTTGCTTCCTGACATCTCCACAACTGCAATCTGAGTCCCAGCCACCATCATTTCTCATGGAATATTTGAGTAGTCTCCCAACTGGGCTCCTTGCCTCCCCATCCATCCAGTGTCCTACTACCTTCCTTCTCATGTTGCCCTGGAACATGACATGTTCGTTTCCTTTTCCTCCTGAAAGCTTTCTTTCTGCCCTGACATGTACTCTTTGGTATGCTTGCATGGCTGTGTCCTCCACATTTATATCCCACAGATCCCAGCTTCAATTTCAGCTCCCTAGAGAGACCTTCCCCCACCACCCAGGCCAAAGTCTTCCCACCTTGCTCCGTTTGAGCCACTGTTGCTTTATTAGTCTTGTTAGTTTTCTTTGTAATACTTGCCACTGTCTATAATCATTTTTATTATTATGTATATATTTCTGTCTCTCTTACAAAGAAGATAGCAACATTACAGAGCTTAGAGTAGACCCACAAGATATATTTTTTTACAGAAATATCTTTTAAAGAGACATAAAGCCACAGAGTCCTGAAGCCAAAGTAACTATGTTAAAACTTAGAAGAGATCTTATTAAAAAGTTGGGATTCGTGGTGAATAAAAAAAGGAAGATTTTTATTAATAAATTATTAAAGAAAAATAAGTTGATAATTATTTTTAATAAATTTTTATAGAAAATTATTTAAGCATTAATCTATGATTCACTTATTTTAGATTTTACTTTTATTTTTTTTTTTTGAAATGTTCAAGGAACTCCCACTATTTCATTTTAGATCTTGGGGAAGTATGTTGAGCGATGACTAAACCACTTGAGAGTTGAACGTGTAAATATAAGGAAGTGACAGCTCTGTCACATCTGTTTTATTAGTAAGAC
>CAUYRT010087410.1:0-47181 GCA_963574885.1 Lepilemur ruficaudatus | reverse complement strand
TTATTTATTTATTTTTTGAGACAGAGTCTCACTCTGTTGCCCAGGCTAGAGTGCCGTAGCATCAGCCTAGCTCACAGCAACCTCAAACTCCTGGGCTCAAGCGATCCTTCTGCCTCAGCCTCCCGAGTAGCTGGGACTACAGGCATGCGCCACCATGCCCGGCTACTTTTTTTCTATATATTTTAGTTGGCCAATTAATTTGTTTCTATTATTAGTAGAGACGGGGTCTTGCTCTTGCTCAGGCTGGTTTCGAACTCCTGACCTTGAGCAATCCGCCCGCCTCGGCCTCCCAGAGTGCTAGGATTACAGGCGGGAGCCACTGCACCCGGCCTTATCTATTTATTTTTAATACCTTCCCTGAATCCTGGTGCATGCTCATTCTTTTAGTCAACAAATATTTATTGTTGACTGAAAGACTCTGGGTCGCACGCTATACTAGGAGCCTGGGATACGGTATGCAAAGAAACAGGCATTGTCCCTCCCCTGGTAGTTTTCAGCCTCGTGGTAATGCCTAAGCAAGTGATGATGATGATGGTAATAGCTAGTATTTAGTGACTATGCACCAGGCACTGTTTTAAGTCCTTTATCTGTATTATTTTATTAAATTCTTATATTATTAATAGTTATCTATTGCTGCATAACAAGTTATTCCAAAACTCGGTGGCTTAGAACAAAATGTATCACCTCACAGTCTCTGTGAGTCAGGAGTTGAGGCACAGTTTAGCTGGGTCCTCTGGCTCAGGGTCTCTCAGAAAGCTTGAAGCAAAGTGTTGGCTGAGGCTGCATTTATCTCAAGGCTTACCTGGCGAAGAATCTGCTCCCAAGCTCACTCATGCGGCTGCTGGCAGGATTCAGTTCCTCCCTGGCTGAGGCTGCCCTTGGTTCCTTGCCGTGTGGGTCTCTCCGCAGGGCAGCTCTCACGAGGGCGGCTTGCTTCCTCAGAGCGAGCAAGGGAGAAGGGTCAGAGAGAGTGTGAGCGAGGTAGAAGTCAGTCTTTTATAACCCAATCTCAAAAGTGACATCCCATCACTTCACTATATTGTATTTATTAGAAATAAGTAGCTAGGGCCAGCCCACACTCAATGGGAGGGGATTGTACAAGGACACGAATACCAGAAGGGAGGAATCATTGGGAGCTATTTCATTTTGTTTTTTAGAGACAGGGTCTCACTCTGTTACTCAGGCTGGAGTACAGTGTCCTGATGATAGCTCACTGCAACCTTGAACTCCTGGGCTCAAGAGATCCTCCTGCCTCAGCCTCCTAATATCTGGAACTACAGGCATATGCCACCATGCCTGGCTAATTTTTATTATTTTGTAGAAACGGGGTCTTGCTATGTTGCGCAGGCTGGTCTTGAATGCTTGGCCTTCAGTGATCCTCCTGCTGCAGCCTCCCACAGTGCTAGGATTAGAGGTGTGTGAGCCATTGCCCCAAGTTGGAGGCAATTTTAGAAGCAGCTGACCTCAATCTCTGTAACAACTCTGCGGCAGGCACCAGAGGAAACTGAGCCACAGAAAGGTTAAGCAACTTGCTCATGGGCACAAAACTCATAGAGACTTGAACTCAGGTGGTCTGGCTCCAGAACAATAGTCTCATATACATGGTGATATTCTGATTTCAGAAAGGTCACACTGACTGCAGTGTGGGGTATGGATTGGAGGAGGGAAGACCAGAGGCAGGAATACCAATGAAGAAGACTCTTCCCTGGCCCTGGTGGAGATGAGAGGTCCTGAGGTGCATGATGTGGATGTGGGGAGGAGGTGGCAGAGAGGAAGGACATTTAGGAGGCAGAAGGTGTGGGGATCTGAGTGGGAGGCACCACGACGATCCCAGGGCTCTGGCCTGGGTGACTTGGAGGCTGCTGCCGCCAGTCTGTAAGGTAAGAGCAAGCAGAAGATGAGCAGATGTTGGGGGGGGGGGAAGCACCAGAAGGACGTGTTGAGTTTGGGCTTGACATTGAGTGCAAGGTATCTTTACAAATGACCATGGTCCTCTGAACCGCCCCCATCCCTCCCACAACATAATCTGAGTACTGTCTGTACAGATTTAGACTACTGTGTCCCGTTCAGGTCATGCAGAAAGGCCACAGTCCCTGTGAATGAAGAAAGTCTCCCTAATGGGAGGAGACTTTATCAGATCAGCCTTCCTAGGAAGAAGCATATCCTGGGATAGGAACGGTGGTTTTAGAAAGTGGACCTCAGAAAGCAAGGAAAGGAGCTCAGTCCCCTTGATGAGAGCATACTCTAGATATGTCGAGGGTATCACTGGGTGCTGAAGGGATGGGGAGAGCATGACACTTCTGCTCCATGTTGGTGTCCAGGGTAGGCAGAGAGACCCAGTGAGGGCCATCCTGGCTAGTGGACTCTAGGAGAAACCATACCCAATCGCCAACTGTAAGGTACACCTGTTGGATAGTTAATTCTCTTCTATTCTCTTGGAACCTTCAATAAAATTTTGTCAAATACTCTAGTCTGACTTTAGCACTGCTGTGGAGATTTGAGGGAAGAACATTACCCATGCCAGGCTGGTGGGAAGGGGAAGCGCAGTTCCTGAGGGTTCCTACCATGGTGGTTCTAGCTGGGAGCAGAGTGAGCATGCCCAGGATGAAGGAGCTCTGGGATGAGTCTTGGATGAGATGGTTGTGCCGTTCAACCATCTCTTTACAAGGAGGTTGTTTTCCTCATTGCAAACCACAGTCAGGATGCCTGTGTGACACTGTCTGGCCAGGGTGGATGGATTTCTGGGTCAGCTGAGGAGGGAGGAAGCCGTCAGGGGACAGGTGGTAACCGAAGCCCTGGAGAAGGGAGGAGATGACCCACGAAGAGTATGTGGAGTGACAAGGGACTGTGAGTTAGACCAGAAGCTCCGTGACAAGAGTGAGGCTGGAATTCCGTGAGTTACGAATTCTGCTCATTCCCTGCTGTGTCTCTTACTGCCCAGGACGGTGCTTGACATGTCCTAGGACCTCAAACAGTAGTTGAACGAAGGAGTTAATTAAAGAAAGGACAGAAATTTGGGGAGCAGCAACTTCTAAGAGACCTGAGGAAGTGATGAAGGTTTGGAACAGCTGCTGTGGGCAATGAGAGGAAGAAGAGAGAAACAATTGCTCGGTTTCCTGGGGGTCCCTGAGTCCAGGGAAATTAAGAAAGTTCTCCTTTAAGGTCAGGCTTTGGGCACTGGCATCAATGGAGAAAAGGCCTTCTTTACACCCCACCCCTAGCAAAAATGCACAACTTGCTCAACCCAACAAGGTCCCTGGGGAAATACTCCCTGGGGGGAGCAGGCCGCAGGAGTGCATTTCCAGGGCTGCAGGCCACCCCTCTGCAGGACAACCTGGGTGGCGGGATGTGCTCAGCTGCTGTCACTGTGGGCTGAGCTGTGAGTGTTGGAGAAGCTGGGCAGATTTGGATTCCAGGTTAGAAGCTTAGCATGACTGCTCCACGTTATTCATTCTAGAAATTGTCATTTGAAAGTGCAATTCCAAGGCCTAAGGGAGCAGGCTGTGGGCTTTTATGACTCTGTGTGATCTCTACCCTTTGGCTGTCATTTGGAGTTATTTTTCTCCTCCCTTCAATCCTGAAAAGGGAAGAAATAAATGTTACGAGAAGCAAGTTTCTCATTGCTTTGTTAACAATTGATTCCATTTAATTCCAGAGCTTGTTTGACCTTTGGATAAACAATTGAAACCTTCTGGAGGCACCTAAAAGGAATGCAAGAGTGCATTTGCCATTTAATGGTAGAAAAGTTTTAAATGGGGCTCTGACAGTGTAAAAAATAGTATTTATATGAAGGCTAAAAAAAATTGCTTGTAAAATATATACTCCAGTAATGGCCAAATATGGGAAACTCTGATACCGGTCGCATAACCAGGCCAAGTCTGTAAATGGGAAGATCTACCCATCCTCTTTCATTTAGGTTGGGCAATCTATGGCTATAAATTCCCTCCAAGGATGTCTAGAATTGTCTAGAATTGTAGGCCAAATGGAGACCCAGACTAAATGCATAAGATAACACCAACCTAAGTTAGCCAGCTTGGGTTCTCTGAGGTGGGTTTAGCTGTGCCAAGGGAGAATTGTTCAAAGTTTTAACTTTATGGGTAATGGTAGAAGTGACAGAGTGTATAGTTGGTTACCTGCCAAATCTGAAAGAACAAATAAAGATGAAATGCAATGAACGTTTAAACAACTCAATGGAAAAAAGTGCTAACCAGCCTTAGGAAGCCAAGAGTTTTCGAGCAGGCTGTTGGGATCTGATCTGTTTCTATAACATGGTGAGCCACTGGCGGGCAGACTCACTAGTAAACTGAGAGGATTCAGAATGTCTGGCACCACCATGAGTAGGTGCAGAGGAGGCCTGGAAACGCCTGCAGCTGGGGCCACAGATCCACCCCGGGCATGTGCAACCCTCTCATCCCCGGTGGGGTGACTGAAGAGACCAAAGTTCATGGAATTTGTTGGAGACCTCAAGAATGAGGGCTAGCAGTGCAGTAGGAGGGGCTGTCCCCCCATCAAACACCTATCCCATTGTCTTATTTCACCCCCTCTGCTGCAGCACCAGTAGTGTGGTTTAGCGGGAAAGTTGCGGTTCACAGGCAGCAACCTCAGTTCTGTCTGTCACTGTCTGTGCATTCTTGGGCCAATTACTTTTACCCTCAACTGCCTCAGGTTCTTTATTTGTAAAATAATTTTGAAGATTAAACAAGATCAAACCAAATACTTGGCACAGTGCCCAGCTCAATAAATCTTGATTACCTTCTCTCAAGTGGATTCCTCTTAGTACCTTAAGCACAAAGTAGAAGTGAAATAAATTTTGTTGAATACGTGAGTAGATGATAACAACTCTCTTGTTTATCAAGGACTTTTTCAATGGTAGGCTCCTCAGGGGATCATATCATACTCATTTTTGCGACCTCAGCATCTTGTTCAGGGGCTGGCACTTGGAAGGTGCTTAACAACTACTAAGTTGTGAATAATAGCTTGAGTTCAGAGGGCCCTTGATAAACTGGAGATTCTGAGAATTGCATAGGATGAATTTGGCAGGCGAGTTCACCCAGGGAAGAAGTGTCCACCGTTTAGTTCCCAGGAAAAGCGCTGGCACGGACTGAGGCTCCTGGGGTCTGGGGACCAGCAGGCTTTCTTTCTAGGAGCAGGGTGCCCACGAATTTTCAGCAGAAGCTGGTACTATACTAGTCCATGGTCCTGATGACTCATAAGGAGGAGCAGGCTGGCCAGGGCACAAAGTCACAGAGAGTCTGCCCACCATCACCTTGCGGACATGGCCACAGATGGAAGGACCTGGTAACTTGTCCAGGCAAAGCGAATGCCAGGAAAAATGCTGATCACCCCTAAGTGATGAAGAAATGTGTGCTAAAAAGATCCAACCATTGTCCCGTGTGTGCAAGGCCCAGGCTTATTAGGCCCAGGACTCAGCTGCTGCATTTGTAACCTGAGAAAGCAAGTCTCTGCCTCTTATGCAGCTCAGCAAAACTGTCAGACTCCACCATGGAACAGAAAACAAAGAAGTTATGAGATGTGATCATCTGACCGCAGTACCTTGGAGAGTAAGAGCCCAGAGCTCCACTTCTGCAGAAGTTTACCAAACCCACTGCAAGTAAACTGGTAATCACTTTAAGTCTGGGCAAACTGGTTCTCCTGGCACAGAGGTAGAAGCCAAGCTTAATTAGACTGCAAGATTAGACTGGAGGAGAGGCTTTTGTTCAGGGTTGGCTCCAATTTTGTTTTTCCTACTTTCTTGTTAAAAAAGAACAAAAACAAAAACATATCTTCAGGGGCAGAAGCCCAAGGCAGTGGTTGCAGTGTGGAAATTCTCATTCAAGGTAAATCCCTCTGTGTTCACTCTCCCACATTTTTCAGAAAGCTGACCTTGAACTTGAGTTCCTGGTAATGCTTGACCTTGGCAGCATCTGGGCAGTATTTTGGGGAGGGCTGACTGCTGAATGGAGACTTGGCTGTTCCCGTCTCACTTTGGTAGGTTTTTTTCCCAAGTGACTTAGAAATAGATGCCTGAATTGACTCAACTATGCCAAATCCCAGGTTCTGAGAAGTCTGGGCCAAACACCAGGGTCTGTGGCCTACCCATCTCCAGGCCTGGGGAGGTTGCGCTCTGGCAGTCAGCAGTGGAAGGTGAGGTCAGTCGGTCACTTGGCTCACCTCGTTTGGAAGCAGCAAGTCTGATTTCAGAGCTTGGGCTGGAAACAGGCGTCTGGAATGGATCCCCGAGCCAGAGTCTGACTCATCCTCTCAAAACCATAGTTAAGTCTGTCAGGCTGCTCCTTTGTCATTAGGTCCAGAGTTCAAAAGCCATTTGAGTTCGAGGAGGAGGGCCTGAGCTGGATCTGGATGTGCTTCCTGGAGGGCACTGACCAGGTCTAGATCCTGGTTAGCCCCATCCTAGGAGTAGGAAAGCTTAGGGCCACCAGGAAGAGGTTCAGGCCCAGATGAAATGACTTTCTTTTGTCCCCTCTCAAGGGCAGATAGGCTCCAGATCTCCACACAGGATTTGATCTCACTCCCATCTGGACCCCTGGGCCCTGGTAGCTAGGCTGATTCTGCTACCTGTCATTAGTCCTGTGACCCACCGGGGTGTGTGTCGCTGGTGCAGGGCTTACTGTGCACAGTGAGTAGGCAGCTTTGCAGTGGGAGCAGCAAGATGGGCTCAGAGCTCAGGGCCAAGGGCACCTGAGAGCTCTTCCCCTAGCAGGGGCTGGGGCTTCTCTTAGGGAGACCTCCTGCCTCTTCTTAGACCCGGTCTTTGTAACTTTAATAGATAAAGCCCATCTTGGTCTAGCTCATCCTCCTGGGCCTCTGATGCTCTGGTCCCAGAGCTGGCGGGAGGAGGAAGGTATGAAGGTGCATCCTCCCCAACCTGCTTCCTAAAATGAAGGTTTTATGACCACCCTATCTTTCCCTGTGTCTCTCCCCTTCCCTGGCTTCACCAGCCCTTCATAGCAAAGCTGGCTGGGGAGTCCGTGTGGAAAATCACCCAAGGCTGCCGGGTCAATTCCATGCATTTGGGAGGTACACCTACTGTGTGAGCAGGTGCCAGGGGACAGCAGAGCCTCCAGCTAAACTCCCCATCCCTGGGATCTTTCTGTGGCAATGACCCCTGCAACATCTGGGGGTGTCAGTAAACAGAACAGGGGCTAGGGCTGTTATAATTGGAATCTGGAGCTAGCTAGTGGGTGCTCCTAGGAGAGGCCCCCCACGAAAAGACAGGCCTGTGCTTTGTCCCCACCAAGACTTCAAAGGAGAGCTCAAATGTCATCTGCCTTTCCTGACCTCCTCTACCTCCCTCTTCTGCTCAAAACACAACGTTCCTTCATTACCGTTCTCATCCTTTTCTTAGCATAGCCAGTAATTATACGTCTCCCATGGAAAGTGTGGCCTCTGAGCATATGGGGACTGTGTCTTACAATTATTTGTATCCCCAGCATCTAGACCCGGGCCCGGCACAAGCGCTAAGTAAACATTTGTTGAATGATGGACAAACTGAGGACCTGACAAAGAGTTCAGAGCCCTGCCGTGAAGGCAAAGATAACATATGTAGAAAATATTCAAAGAACAATTTAGCATTAAACTGTACCACTCTCTGAGGATACAGGCTGATTCATGAAGACACTAACTCAGAGGCTGCTGGCCTGCAAGCCCTCTTGGAAAGGTGTTGGGAGGAACTGAAGCAAGATGCTTCTTCCCCTGCTAGAAATTAAGCACCATGTGGCACAGCCTTTGTCCACTGCTGTATCCCAATGGGCTTGAATAATGCCTGGCATGAGGCAGGTACTCCATACATATTTGTGGAATGGAAGTACTTTAGTTATTGTAGCTTTTTTTTTTTTTTTTTTGAGACAGAATCTCACTCTGTTGCCCAGGCTAGAGTGCCGTGGCATCAGCCTAGCTCACAGCAACCACAAACTCCTGGGCTCAAGCGATCCTTCTGCCTCAGCCTCCCGAGCAGCTGGGACTACAGGCATGCGCCACCATGCCCAGCTAATTTTTTCTATATATTTTTAGTTGTCCAACTAATTTCTTTCTATTTTTAGTAGAGACGGGGTCTTGCTCTTGCTCAGGCTGGTCTTGAACTCCTGACATCCAGCAATCCACCTGCCTCAGCCTCCCAGAGTGCTAGGATTACAGGCATGAGCCACCACACCCAGCCCAGGTTTTTTTTTTTTTTTTTAAAGCAGATTGGAAATGTTTATGATTAACTTGTCCTCAAGCCATTAAGGTGGACTACAAAGGAAAAGACTTACTTTCCAGAAAATCCACACAGACCCCCCAGCTTCATAGACATGAGCTCAGAAGGGCCCCGAACTTGGTTTAATCAAATTCTTAATAATTTTTGAACAAGGAGCACTGCATTTTCCTTTTGTACTGGGTTAGTGAGGTATGTGCCTGGTTCTGCCTCCAGAAGTGGACACTGTAGGTCCACAGCGCAGACCAGCAGAAGTAAGGAAGACTCTGGCTCCGGACACCCCCTGGCAAAGTGACTTCCGTGCAGAGTTGTGGGCGGCCGCCCGGGATTTGTGGTGCTGCTTCCTGTTCTGCCTGACCCTCATCTGCAGTTGCTTCTGTTACTTGGCGCCACCTGACCTGAAGTGACCTCAGGGAGTGGCAAGCGGCCATGGCCAGTGACCTCACATCTCTTGTCTCTGCTGTGCTGCTCTCACGGGCAACGAGTGGGCTCTCTCCCTAGCATGGGACACGTTTACGGAACACTTTGTAAACAGTGGCCTCATGAGTATGGTTCTCACAGAATCCCCCTCCCTGCCCTTTCAAGGAACTTGGGGCATTTCCTTGTCTGGGTTGGAGGACATTAAGTGTCCCCCCACCCAAGTACCCTTAGCTGATGCCAGTCACTTTCTAGCTCTTTTGGACTAAACCTGAGGATTCTTCTACCTCAGAAGGAGTTCACTGACAATAGAGCATCTTCTCAGGGTGGGGGTGATTTTTCCTTCTCTCTGGTTCAAGAACCTTGATCTTGGTAGGCTGGGGCCCTCCGGCAGTGCCTGGAGCCCTATTCATTTCTCTTAGGGAGATCACTGGGTTTTCATGCCTGTGGGGTCCCTGAGCTTCACAGTGGGGCATCTTTGCATCCCAGGGATCTGTACCTGCTGTATGTCTGGCAGAATGCGCTGGCCGTTGGCAGAGTCACGCTCAGTCCTGAGTATGGCCACCTTC
Source organism: Lepilemur ruficaudatus (assembly GCA_963574885.1). Classification (NCBI taxonomy): domain Eukaryota; kingdom Metazoa; phylum Chordata; class Mammalia; order Primates; family Lepilemuridae; genus Lepilemur; species Lepilemur ruficaudatus. The sequence goes on along the minus strand of CAUYRT010087410.1, from coordinate 37,983 downwards.
CTCTGCCTTTGGAACACAACAGAGCATGGCTGGGCTTGGGAAGGGGACCCAGAGGGTCACTGTTTTTTGCTGCTTTGGAATGGAGCCCAGGGTGGAGCCAGCGGGGTTCAAAGTGACTTTGAAAGGTTGCTTCTATGCCTTTCCAGGTGTAATTCAGGGTGTCCGATAAGGATTCACACTGATGTGTCCCTATGTTTCTCTTTCCTGAACTCGTCTGGCCAAGGCCAGATCTCACCCTCAGGATAACTACATATCAGATTTTAAAAGGAGCCCAGAGTAGTTCTTAACCTTTGCTATTGCTTCTTGGAAAACTAAAAGTGGGTTTGCAAGTTAAGGAACAAAACAAAGATTGGGAAGGTAGATCTTTACAATGTCAAAGTCAATGCCATTATAAGAATTGGTTTTTAATAATAAGATAGTATTGATTTGGCCGGGCATGGTGGCTCATGCCTGTAATCCTAGCACTCTGGGAGGCCGAGGCGGGTGGATCATTTGAGCTCAGGAGTTCGAGACCAGCCTGAGTAAGAGTGAGACCCCATCTCTACTAAAAATAGGAAGAAATTAGTTGGACAACTAAAAATATATAGAAAAAATTATCCGGGCATGGTGGCGCGTGCCTGTAGTCCCAGCTACTTGGGAGGCTGAGGCAGAAGGATCGCTTGAGCCCAGGAGTTTGAGGTTGCTATGAGCTAGGCTGACGCCATGGCACCCTAGCCCGGGCAACAGAGTGAGACTCTGTCTCAAAAAATAAATAAATAAATAAATAAATAAATAAGACAGTATTGATTTTAATGTTCATACACTGCCAGAAGTGAGAAGGACAGCCAAGGTCATTCAGTTCAACTGTCTCATTTTAAAGATGGAAAACTGAGGCCCATAGAGACTGGGTGGCTGCCCTAGGTAACACAGTCATCCGGAACAGAATTAAGAACCTAGGTCACAGGAGTCCCAGCTACTTGGAGGCTGATGTGGGAGGATCACTTGAGCCCAGAAATTTGAGACCAGCCTCGGCGACATAGTAAGATCCTGCCTCTACCAATCAATAAATAAAATAAAATAAAAACCCCAGAGCACCTTCCTTCTAGGCTCCTGTTCTCTCTCCAACATAAAATTCTTAAGATATTTTAGGTATTAAGTAAACATTCACTCAGATTAAACATCTGAAGCGTAACTGCAAGGGGACATGGCATGTTTTCAGGACATTCACAAATAACCTCAGTAGGTTTTGTGAGTTTTTGTTCTTTCATTTTATTGTTCATTCGTCACCACCTCTGTATTGAATAACCTACCTTATGCCAGGCGCTGTGCTCATAACTAGGAATTCCAAGTAGAATCAGAGATGGTCTGTGTCCTCAAAGGCAACTCGTGCTAGGAGAGAGTGTGTGTGTGTTTACGTGTGTGTCCCAAACAAGAAGCCCTGTCTGTAGTGTCCTTTACAACAGATCGCTTAGTCTTAGCTTTGACACCTCCAGTGAGGACCCTTGCTTTGAGAACTCTGGCCCAACTTTTAAAGTCCAGAGGAGTTGGTGGTCCCAGTGCCCCATCAGGCAGGGATGTCTTTTTTTGCTTTATTTCAAGCCAGAGCTAGTGTCTGACTCACTGGAACTGAACACACTGTCTTACTGGCCGATGGAGGCATCTAAGCAAAGGATCAGATGCTAACATATGTAAAATCGCATGCACATGCGCGCACGCACACATGCACAGATGCATAGACGAATGCAGAGCCAGTCTTAGGAGCATGGGATGTCAGTTCTGGGTTATAAGATCCTTATTTATCAGATGAGAAAATTGAGACCCAGAGCAGTTCAGCCACTTGTTTAACTAGCTAATCCAGACGACTAGTGGATTCTCTAAACCATTTAAACTTTTAGTTCATTTGGGAACTGAAAAATGGGAAGGAGTTTCCCTTAGAAATAACTTCATCTGAAATTCCACTGCTCCTGGAATAAGACATCTTGGAAAGGCACCAAGGTGGCAAGGTCTCTTTTCGTTCCTTCATGGAATCCCACAGCTATTGTGGAGGGTTCCAGGTGACTGGGAGTCAAATCCGACTGTCCCGAATGCCAGTGGCTCCCTCTGACAGAGGGCTGTGATGGCCCCAGCAGGGCTGAGCCGGGTGTTAAGCAGGGCTCTGCTGCCCCATGCCCAGCCCAGGGAGCCCCTGGGAGCCTGCAGGGTGGTGGGAAGGATGAAGGGTCCCTTCAAAGCAGCCACTACAAGATGTTTTGGTTTAAGCATGGGACATTGTTCTCCCTTCAAAGCTCAAGATAAAAGGATAAAAGCTGCTCAGGAATGCCCGGCAGGGGCATAAGGCTTTGATGCTGTTGGGAAGGCCGGGACCCTTTCTCTCTCTGTAAGTAACTCAGTCCATCCATAGACTCAGGACAACGGCCTTCTTGAGGGGGAGAGCCATCAAAGTCAACTGAGCACAGCTTCCCACAGACGGGTACTTCCCTGAGTGCTTCTGCCAAGAGGGCCACCCAACCCTGCTTCCACCCTTCCAGGGGCAGGACCTGTGCTCCCTTACAAGGGCACCCTTCCCAGTGTTGGATAGGGCCACCTTCTTGTAGGGAAGGTCGCTCTCTGTGCCATCTTTCTGCAGGGCCTAGCTCTGCAGTCTGGGCTCGACCTGCTGCTCTCTGTCGGCTGCTGCCCGGTGGAAGTTTGAGTCTAATGTCTGCTGGGCTCCAGGCCAGCCCTGCTCGGGTTAGTACTTGGCCATCCCTGCCAGACGTGGTTATGAAGCCCTTATCCTCCTCTGCCCCCAGGTGTTCCTGAAAGAGAAAGCTCCGGAACTGGAAAACCCAAACCCCCAAATGCCAGTTGCACACTGACCAAAGCAGAGCCATATGGGCTGCTGTCTCCCTGGCCGCTTCTCAACAACATGGACCAGGGAAGCTGTGACATGTTTGGGATTTGGGATTTCCTACCTACTGCTTTGGACAGGCCAGATGCATATCTCCTCGCCCTAGGGGCTTGGTGAGCCACCCCAGGGCTGGGCTCTGCTCTCTTCCTCTTTGAGTCCTCTTGCCTTGATATGAATTCCAGCTGGGGGCAAAAATTTTCTAGGTGTTTTGCAGGCAGCCACAAAGTACAAACCACCAGGATGCCTGTTGCCCTCTGTCTAGGGGATTCCGGTGTGGGGATTCAGGGTCTCCAACTCACTTAGTGCCGAGTTCTAGGCATACACCCTCACGGGCCACTGGCCTCAGAGGCCCATGGTCAGGTGAGCAGTCGCAGGAGGCGGAGATCTGTGGGCTGGGGCAGGAATCTCAGCTCCAGTGTCAAGACAGGCTCTACCGCAAACCAGTGGTCATTAGGCTTTTGTCTGGGGAAGAGGCCGAGGCAGGGCAGGGCTGGTCACATCTCAGCGGGGAGCTTTCAGGGCAGAGTGTGACCCCAAAACTCCAGAGGTGACTTGGGAGGACTGGGCAGTGTTTGCCTGGACTGATTCCTTAATGAGCTCATCCTTCCCTTCCACCCACTCAGCGACATTTACATTCAGCAGAGTGATCGTGGCGAAAACGATTCTTTCATCGCCTCCCTAACTGATCGAACAAAGCCCCCAGGGGTTATTTGGACAAGAGTATAAAAGATCCCAAGAATGTGACCTGACCCTAAAAGTACAGGGGGAATAATGGAAGCTTCTGCCAGGTCTTTGGGGATTAAGTGGTGGGCATTAGGTTGGGTGGATGACTCTGTTATATCCTATTTCTTATGTGCCAATAAGGGCACAGTCTTGCTTTTCTTGTTTTTTGTTTTTTTTTTGTTTTGTTTTTCGAGACAGAGTCTCACTCTGTTGCCGGGGTTAGAGTGCCGTGGCATCAGCCTAGCTCACAGCAACCTCGAACTCCTGGGCTCAAGCAATCCTTCTGCCTCAGCCTCCCGAGTAGCTGGGACTACAGGCATGCGCCACCGTGCCCGGCTAATTTTTTCTATATATATCTTAAGTTGTCCAATTAATTTCTTTCTATTTATAGTAGAGAGGGGGTCTCGCTCTTGCTCAGGCTGATCTTGAACTCCTGACCTTGAGCTATCCACCCGCCTCGGCCTCCCAGAGTGCTAGGATTACAGGCAGGCGTGAGCCACCGCGCCCGCCCGGCCAAGGACACAGTCTTAAAACAAGAGGAACAAAGGGCAGGCACCCCGCGCCGCAGCGGGCTGGATAGCTGGGGAGCCGGGCAGCTGCGTGCGCTTGGGAAACGCGTCTGCTCATCCCTGCAGCACACAGTCAGGACCCTGGAAACTGTGCTTGAGGGATGTGTGTGTGTGTGTGTGTGTGTGTGTGTGTGTGTGTGTGTGTGTTTGGCTGTTCATAATCCATTTGGTGACATGAAAGAATAAGGAGACTGTTTGCCCTGTTTCCTAGGTACGAGACCTAGGAAAGGACCAAGTCTACTACACCAAAGCCCAAGCCCCACTTGAGTTGGCCTGTTCCTCACCCCGCCTCCTGCCCAAGGCCACACATGGCACTGGACTAGAGCTACACAGAATGATCCCGACTTCGGAAAACAGACGGCCAAGGATGATTGTTTAACTGGGGGAGAGGGTGGAAGAAGGAGGAACACTCAGGGTCAGACCACTTGAGTCTGCTCAGGGGGACGGCTTGGGCTTCCCCCAGTAGGGAAGGAGCTTCACACGGAAGAGGTGGCCGGAGAGGGTTGCTGGAAGGGAAAGTCGTGTATCTGAGGATGCGCTCTCTCCAGCTGTGTGTCTGTACGAAGAGGAAAAGCCGACCAGGACTCAGCCTCTCTCTCACACAGGGCGAGGACCCCACCCCAGTCTGGGGACCCTCTTAGTAGCAGCTGTCCTGTCTTGTTCTCAGCCACTTTCAGCTCGAGACTGTGGTCCAGGCTGTGATCCTCGTGGCTGCTTCATATGGGCAGGAGCAGAGACATTTCCACCGTGTGGATGAAGCGCTTTGGGCTCTGCTGGAGATTATGAGGTATCTGCTGGCCTCGGATGGGCCACTGAGGGCCAAGGCCAGAGGCGAAGCAATTTCAGTCACTCAGCAGCCTGGACACTCGGTTTCCAGGCCTTTGTGATGGATTTATTTCCCAACTTTTATCCTAAGCTCTTAGAACAGGCCGGCACAGAGTATATACTCCATAAATCTTTGTTGAATGGTTCGATCAAATAATATATAATGACTCAACTTCTCTGCTGTAGTAAGCAGAGCCCAGGCATCCCAGACTTCTTATGGTGACATCAAAAACTGCAGGGTCCTGGAATTAGCCATCATTACTGAACATTATGGAAGAGCATTACCTATATCACCATATAAGACTTTAGTTATAATGTGTGACCTTTTCATTTTGCATCAAATCTATTTGCTGGTAAACAAAAATCATTATATAGGTAACATTTTTATATTATTTTATAATTCTTTTAGAAGTGTTTGCATATGAATATGGCATCTCATTTTTGCAACAGTCTTTGAGGGTATGAAGGGTAATGCAGTTTTGTTGTTCCCATTTTACAGCTGAGCATGTTGAGGCTGAGCGTATTCACAAATCCACACAACTGGGAAGGAACTGACTTGGGAGTCTATGCCTGATGCCTTTCTACTACCCCGCGTTGGGGAAGCTGAGCCATCAAAGTGTGTAATTTTCCTTTTGTTCCACCAAATGAGGGTGGCATTCAATCTGGTCTTCATGGAAATGCTGTTATAAGCCAGATGCAGGCCCCGAACAACTCTGCAATTACCAGGGAGAGGTATAATTTGGGGAACTCAGCCTGCCTGGGTGGGCTTTATTCTGGAAATCTCACTCATGATGAAGTCTACTATTATCAGACAGGATTATGTCTGGGAACCAGACATATGTGTGGGAACCAGAAGAAATCGGTTCTGGTCTCAGCTCTGTCCCTGACTCGGGCTGCACTCTGCCCTCCCGAGGGTGCTCCCTGGATGCTGTGTCTAAGCCATCTCTCCGTGAGCTCAGTGTGAAAGCTGCCAAGGGAAACACAGGTGTCATGATCCTGGTGACCGCTCCCCACCCCCAGGCCTGGGTGGTGCCCCCCCCACCCAGGTTCTGGGCAGCGCTCCAGCCCCCCTGGGATGCCAGGGCTGAACCTGTCACTCTGCCTCGATTGTCAGCAGTTATTTGGTGCTGTGACTCGAGTGGGAAGCTCAGCTGCAGTCTTTGGCTGTTTCACTTCTGATTTTTGTCAGAATGCCTTGGCCATTTCCGTCCACTTTCCTAACCTTTAAAATGGGTGTTTGAGCAGCTGCCCTGTGGCGCTCCGGTTGGGTAGAGAGGTGTGGAGCTCCTGCTCTGTGCCCCACGTTATCTTATGTATTCTTCAAAGCCACCCCTACTGACAGGTTGATACTCTCACCTTCATTTTACCGGTTAAGAGATTTATACACACCGTTTAGAAGCTGGCCTTCCGTTCACAGCCAGCCTGTGTCCTCCTCCGGGACGTACACACCTCAGTCTACTCTGAGACCGTGATAAGACGAGACAAAGCAGGCGCACTTGGCAATCTTTTCTAAGCACAGACAAAAATGAGGTCACTGTGCCATGCACGAAACACCAAATACCCGCTCTTGGCCAAAATGATGACTGCTACCTCTTTACGTACTACAGCTTTATCCTTGTTATCTTCCGTCCTTACAGATGAGATTTACTGAGACACCCACTATAGAGCTTCTTAGCAGTCTCCACTTGAAAGCAAACTCCTGCTTCTGTGTCCCTGCCTGTCACCCAACCCAACCCAAGTCCTGTCGTAGATTCCTTCTAGCCCCCTCCGACTAAGACACCCTGGTGCATGTTCTCCCTCGCTGCAGTGAGTAAGAAACCCAAATTAGTCCACTGCAGGTGTGTTCCTGGTGGTCTCTGCTGAGCAACACTGACCCTGTCCAGGTTCCCACGGTCAATGAAGGATGAAGACTGGATTCAAACTTGGGCAGCGGGCTATTCTGGTTCCTGTATGCTACCGCATGGGACCTCCTGTGTAGGAGAGCAGCAAAAAGGAATCATCTCAGCACCGTAAAATGCTGCAGCCCCCCGGGAAGCACTCATTCAGAGCTCTGCCTCCACTCATGGTGGCCTTGACTGTGGTATTACACTCTGAACTTCCTTATGCTCAGAAATCACCCCGGCTAGGTGGCTCTCTACTTGCTGACTGAAAGAGGAGACAGTGAAATCTAACACCCCTCATCTGTCATGTGGTCACACCCCTTGGACAAGCCAGCAGTGTGGCCCACAGCCTGCACAGAGACTGCCCCACCCACAGCCCTGCCCTCCCGGTGCCTGGCACACGGAGGCTGCCATGTGTTCTGTTAGCAAGGACAGCTGAAACCCCCTTCCCAGTATTGTCCTTTGTTCCTGATGGAGTCTCTACAGCAGTGTCCTTGATCCCAGCAGGACTTTGGCCTGAGATTTAAGACTCTCTCAGACTCCCTGGAGCCCAGCAGTCCATGTACCTGATGGCTTTTGACCTAGACTTTGGCATAGCTCCCACCTGAGACATCTGGCACCAACACCAGAGGATCATCTTGCCTCTGCAGCTGCTAAGATAGCAACCATTACTACGGCCACCCGTGACCAGCACGATTTACAAAAGATTGTACTATACATTTTTTATACCTCTTTGATCCTGGTAGGAAACCCTGTAAGATGGATATTAGTATTGCCATTTTATAAATGAAGAAGCTGAGACTCAGAAAGTTTGATTAATCTAAGCTGACATAGCATGAAAGTGGCAGAGCTGAGGTTTGGATGCAAATCTGTCCCCTAGTCACTCCACTTAGTCCCTCTCTCCAGACTCTGAGCATCTGGGTGCCCTACACGCACCCAAGTCCCTGCACAGATCATCCAAGGTTGCGATGGATGCTGCACTGTGCCAAGGACCCCAGGAGGGAAGGACACATTCCCCAGTTGCTGGGACTGCTTCTGCTGATGGCCTCTCTGAGGACAGCCCCCTTGCCCAAGGTTATGCCCCTTCTTGGGGACAGCCCACATCCGATGACTGGTCAGTGGGAAGGTAGAAAGGCCTGGCCCTTGCCCCACTTGGGAGCAACTGTGAATGACTGTCCCAGCTTCAGAGTTCCCTGGGGGCTCAGCAAGGACCGGCTGTGGTTGCATCGCTGCCAGCCCCTCCCTCTGCCCAGTCTGTTTCCCCGTTCTCCCACCGGTGCCCAGCCTGAGTGCTCCTTAGGAACCTTCCAGCACACCATTCTCCTCACAGAGGCTGCTTTCTGGGGAGCTGCACCTGCAACAGGGCTGGTTTGCAAGGTCAGCTGGGGGTTTGCAGATTCACCCACTGGCTTCCATGAGCAGTTGCAATGCCAGCAGGAAGGATGGGCGTGCCGAGTACTTGGCTTCAGTCAGCCTGGGCTGGAGGCACGGAGCTGTTCAATGGGCTCCTAACCTGTTTAAAAGAAGAACTCTGCTGCAAACGTAAAGCAGAAAAAAAAAAAAAAAAATATATATATATATATATTAGCCCAGAACTAACCCTTTCTTTAAAACAAACTTTCTAAATTAGACAGTCTGAGTTTATTTTAAAGGTAAATAAAGAATACCAACTTTCGGCCGGGCGCGGTGGCTCACGCATGTAATCCTAGCACTCTGGGAGGCCGAGGTGGGAGGATCATTTGAGCTCAGGAGTTCAAGACCACCCTGAGCAAGAGCGAGACCCCGTCTCTACTAAAAATAGAAAGAAATTAGCTGGACAACTAAAAATGTATAGAAAAAATGAGCCGGGCATGGTGGTGCATGCCTGTAGTCCCAGCTACCTGGGAGGCTGAGACAGGAGGATCGCTTGAGCCTAGGAATTTGAGATTGCTGTGAGCTAGGCTGATGCCATGGCACTCTAACCTGGGCCACAGAGTGAGACTCTGTCTCAAAAAAAAAAAAAAAAAAGAATATCAACTTTCATAGATTAACCTCTATAGCACAATAAATCATTGACAATGACAATACCTTGACTAGAGCAAACAGTGTGGTAGTGAAGATATTACTACCTGATTCTACAAACTCATCATGTATTGAGTTCTACTATCCACCAGTCTCTGTGCTAGGAATTAGGGAGACAGAGAAGAACAGCATCATTTCTGCATGTTGAAGAGCTCACCATGTAGTAGGGGAGGTTGACATAAATGAGTCACAATAAAAACCATAAGGATTATAGTTTCGAGGGTCCAGACTTTGGCTGAAAAGGTTAAACGAAAAAAAAAAATAGTGAACATTATATTTCCATACTTAATTCAATGAAAATTGTGAATAGGCAAATAAGAAAGGTCGCCCAATGCTATTACAAGGAGGAGCATGATTTCAGAGTTTGCTAACCTTTCTCACCAGGGTCCGGCGGCCTCCTGGTGTTGAGGCTATGCAGAACCTTGAGAGAAAGCTTCTTGAGTGTGATTTGTGTGTGAAAGTGGTTGAAGAATGTGTCCCCTTCAAGTCACCCTGCTAACTTCTTAAGAGGTATTGTTCTTAAAATATTAATCGACTATAGCTGTTTCCTACTCAAAATTCTGTACTGCCTCCCCTCCCACTGCACTGCCTTCTGGATAAAGTTCGACCTCTCTTCTTCCATCATTCCCCAGAAAGCTCTCCTTCATGGCCCAATTGGTCCACTCCCTGGACCCCGACCCAGGAGAACTTTCAAGTAAGTTCTAGTCTCCTTGCCTTTGCTCATGCAGGCCCCTTCCCTGGAATGGCTCTCCTGCTTCTCTTTACTGGTCTAAATAGGCACAGCTGCCACTCTGCTAACGTTCTATCTCCTCTACAAACTCTTCCCTGAACACTTCAACTTGAAGTGGCCTGTCCTCTCTGAGCAGTCTTGCATTCTTTTCCCTTTGAGGGACAATGAAGCCCATGGTCCTGCTTGCCCTTCATTCTGACCTTGACTTTCCAGTTCTGTCACTCAGTCTTCCAGGAGTCTACGAGTCTCCCTAGCAAGACCTTGAATGAACCTGGAATGGTCGGGCTCAGTGTCCCCAGGGGTGTCCTGGAGGGGCCTCTGGGGAGCGGCACTGCTTGTACTCGGTGGTGTGATTAATAGGGTCACGTCTAGAAGCGAGAAGCTGCTCCCTTCATCTCTTTATCAAGATTTGGTAAATTTGCCTCCTCCAGATTTTGAACAAAATCAATTCTGCTACTTTGGAGGAAAAGAGGGAGCATTTTTCACTGTTGAGAATAAATTAATCCAACTTCCTTTTCTTTTTAAGGAAAGCAATAAATCAAAAGGGGAAAAAAAAGAGCCTCTATGTAACCCTGTCTTGGTTCTCTGGGAACAGTGTAACCTGGCCTCAATCCCAAAAAGGAGAAGGAACATATTTTTCAAAATGTTAATGGCTCTTAAAAATTTGAATTCAGTTCAGTTTTTTTCAAAAAATGAGTTTTGATCCATGTGTGTGTTTGTATGTTTTTGTGTGTGCATGTGTCATGTGTGCATGTCAGGGTGCCTGCCTGTCCATGGTTCTGTGTCTTGATGTGTGTGTGTGTCCAAATCTCTGATTATGTGCTCTTACAATTTTAATAAGTCTCAAACAGACCTGAAATGGTACAACCAGAATTCTGAGGGAATAGCATGGCCAGTCCTTCACTGTGTGGGGGAGGCACAAGGGGTCAGCTGCACCCCAACTCATTATTTTCAAAAGACAGACACAGCAGCCCACAGGAGTACATCCTGTTCTCCCCGGCTCCTAAACTGCCGAGGGTGTGCCCTGGCAGAGGGAGCTTCCCCAACACTCTCAGCCAGGCTCAGCCACAGGGAAGGTTCTGAACTAAATTGCTCCTTGGCCTTTGCAGAATTAGCAAAAGCAGAAACCACAATACTCCCCCACCCAGCAAGGCCCGGAGACCTGGCTCCGGCCGCTTCTGGAAAGGCCTCCTGCCTGTCTGGGTACCAAGCCCAGGCCCTGAATGAGGCTCATTCTTTGCTGGGGCTGCTGTTTTCTCCCCTGTTGGTCTCTCGCCTCCCCAAGACAGCTGAGAGGAAACCAGAGTTCCCACAACTGCACAGAGTGTCTCTTGGCATTTTCTCCCGAGAACACCCACCAACCTTGGGGTGAGAGGACTTCAAATCAGTATTTTACTGATGAGGAGTCAGAGGCTCAGAGAAGGAAAGTGACTTGCCCCCCAGCCCTGGCTGACTGTGGAAACGTGGACTTTGCGCAGGAGAGAGACTTGATGGGGTCCTGAGGGGTTGGCTCAGGCTGAGGAGCCCACCATTTCTGCCTGTGCCTGTTTCAGGATCTGGGAAGATGGTCCTTATAAGGGGAGTCCATCAGAGAAGAGGTGCACAGTATTCTGGGTTTTTCCCAGAACTCCTGTGGGCTCCGCAGGTAATAGCTGAGCAGGCGCCCAGGGCCCAGGCCTTGCACACACTTTCTTACTTGACTGCCATGGTAGCCAAGCCAGGCACAGGGCGTGCAATCCCTTTTGTAGCAGCGGGAGCCAGGCTCCAGGAGATAAATGCCTCAGGGAGGCCAGGGATATCCCTGCTCTCTTGTGACCATGTCCCAGTGGCATCTATGAGGACCATGCTACATCCTGGTTTGCATCCTGGCAGCAAAACTGAAGTTGTGGGTGTAACATACAATGGCAGGCTGCTAGGACCTGGTTACAGTCGGGACTGGTGGGAAGTGAACCAGGTAAGACCTGAGGCCGAATTATCAGCGTGGCAAGGGGCAGGAGAGGTGTGGCCAGGCTCTGGAGATGGCCCTGTAACTGGGCTTGCTCCGGCCTTGCCCCATCTAAGTCCCTGCATCCAGCAGGTAGAGTAAGCAGAGGGCCTGGCACTCAGGAGAGGTGTCCCAGATGGAGATGGGCGCATTTGGGAAGAGAGAGCTGCAAGCTAACATGCTTGTGTCTCCCGACAATTAGTGTGTTGAAACCCTAATCCCCAATGTGATAGTTTTTGGAGGTGAGGTCTTTGGGAAGCGATTCAGTTTGGATGAAGTCATGAGGGTGAGGACCCCATGATGCGATTAGTGTCCTTATAAGAGGAGGAAGAGACCAGAGTGCATGTTCTCACCCTGGGAGGACACAGTGAGAAGGTGGCATCCGCAAGCCAGGAAGAGAGCCCTCACCAGAACTGCCTGTGCTGACACTCCAACCTCAGACTTCTTTTTTTCTTTTTTTTCTGAGACAGAGTCACACTCTATTGCCCAGCCTAGAGTACTGTGGTGTCAGCCTAGCTCACAGCAACCTCAAACTCCTGGGCTAAAGCGATCCTCCTGCCTCAGCCTCCCGAGTAGCTGGGCCTACAAGGCATGTACCACCAAGCCTGGCTAATTTATATATATATATATATATTTTTAGTTGTCCAGCTAATTTCTTTCTATTTTGTTAGTAGAGATGGGGTCTCGCTCTTGGTCAGGCTGGTCTTGAACTCCTGATCTCAAGTGATCCTTCCACCTCGGCCTCCCAGAGTGCTAGGATTACAGGCGTGAGCCACCGTGCCCAGCCTGGACTGCTGACCTCCAGAATGGTGAGAAATAAATTTCTGTCATTAAGCCTCCCAGTCTATGGTGTTTTGCTACAGCAGCCCCAGCCGACCAAGGCAGTTCCTATAATCCGAGTTTGGGGATAGGGAGCTGAGACTGGGGGTAGGGGCATGAGTGCCCAGCAGCAGGGACATGGGGGCAGGAGCGGACAGGGCTGGCGATGGGAGTCGGAGTGCACCCAGGCTCGGGTCTGACTGTGCCAACTTGCTGCCCTGCTTCTACCTGGGCTGGGCGAGACAGGCAACTTCCTCAGACAACCTGCTGTGGAGGAGACAGTGATTTCTGGGCCAGACGTGCAGTTTAGCCCCCCACCATGTAATTAAAGTGTGCTGGGCAGTGGCAGCTGGGCCCAGGGTGGGGCTGGCCCTTGACTCTGTCTGTGGTAATGGCTAGCCTGTGTCTGGCCAGGCATCGGCTCAGGTGACCTCAGGGCCCCTTCCCTCTCCTCCTGAGGAGACGCGTGTCCTCTTCTCACAGCTTTGTTCCTGGGGAGGCTGAACTGCGTGGGAGACGTGGGAGTCTCCTGGGCGCGTGGAGGGGTAAGATCTTACCAGAGCGGAAGAGCCAGCTCTCTGCCTTCCCAGTCAGCTGAGTTTCTGGCTGTACGTCCTTGTAGCTGACGTTGGCCTCATGTGACACTGGAGTACTGAACTGGTCTCCAGTGCAGGGCCTCCTGACGGCGCCATTCAGTAAGCAGCCTGGGGGTGGGGGTGTCCTGCGGCCTAGTGGGGAGGCCACCGTGGCGTTTCTGACCACAGTGAAGACAGGTTCCTTCCAGATGGAAAGCTTTGCATCCTGTGATCTTCCTCTTTTAAGAGATTCAGCACAACTGATTTCCAACTTTTCTCCTCCCTGCAGCCTGAGGGTGCTTTTGCGGCCTCTAGAAGTCTGAGCAGCTGTTTAAGGCTGACTTAGAACAGCTGCATGGCGCTGGGGAGAAAGGCTGAGGGAGGGAAAGAGGGGAAGAGGAGAGGGGGCTTATACGGAACTAGGATGGTGACATTTGAGAAGAATCGGACCCAAACTTAGGGCTATGGACACCTGGGCAGCCCCAGTTCTGTGTTTTCAAGGTGGTGGTTTAGATGTCCCGTTTTCTTGTACCTTTTAGGAAACGAAAGTCACTTAGGAATTCAGGTGTTTGGGCATGGGGCTGTGGTCCCAGAAGGCAGCCTCTCTCCTGTCCCTCTGCTCGGCCCTGCAGTGACCCAGCTTCCCCTAAAGAACCCCACTTCCTCCCCTGCTCGGCCCTCTGGGTGAGTGGGTGCACATGCAGAGGCCTGTCTCCAGCTCAGGAGGAGCGTGTCCACGTGTGAGGACGAGTTCGTCAGATCAGAAGGCCTGCTCCTCCAAGCTGCACATGAGTGTTGGCAGATTTGGCAGCATTTTAAAATGCTTGGTGCAGCTTCTTATTAGGTGGGTAAGGGTGTCCCAACAGGCCTACCCAGATAATCCCCTACCAGGATTTGTACAGACAGGGAGACTGAGGCCTGGAGAGGTGAAGGCTTCTGCCCTAGGCTGCACAGCAGTGTGGGAACACTCCCCCCCCCCGCCCCCATCCTGAGATTCCTGGGCAGGATGCAGGCTTCAAGCTACAGGCCAGAATGTTCTATGATGCTCCACCATGCCCACAGGCCACCTCTTGGGTGTCTGGCCGGTCCAGCTTTTTGGGCATGTGAGACAGAGTGTGGAGGGCTCCAGGCCCAGTATTTACAGCAGCATCTCAAAGCCAGACTGTTTGCTCAAGGCCCCAGCCTGCCGTCTGGGCCCAGGCAGGAAGGTGGCATGGATCCGTGGACCCATCCATCTGCTCCTGAGTGTGGGTTGTGGCTTCCCCCATCACCTGAGGCTCAGGCAGTCTGCAAAATACTCTTGCTGAAGTGCAAAAGAGGTAGCATAGTTGGGGGATGGAGCCCTGGGCAGTGTAGAAAAATGGGCTCATCCCTGGTTCTGTCAGGATCTTGCAGCCTCTTAACCCACTGTGCCTTGGGGTTTCCATGTGCTTGGAGAAGTCAGATGGAGCGTGAAGGTCCAACACTGGGCTGCAGGGCTCCCCTTCCCCTATCACTGTGGGACTCCTGGGCAACAGTTTGAGCAAACTCAGTGAGGCTTAGCCCTTTCTACTACTTTCTCTGAAGATAGAACTTGCAGGCCAAGGGGAAACCCAATTACTGTACCCTTTTGTCTTTTTTGAATTACTCCCTAATCTTTCCATTAAAAAAACAACCTCAAGCAGGATCCTAAATAAATGGGCTTTAATCAAGAGAATTATCGATGTGATTCATTCTCCCTCAGGACAGATATGCAATTTATCTTTCAGCAAAGGACACAGCGACTTAACACACCCAGCCTAAGAACAATGGCCATTAGTCCCATCTGTCCCCTGAGACAGCAGAAGCATTCAGCATTCGGTGTTGGTGCCCTGGGCCCTGACCCCATTAGGGACTTCTCTGCTGGAGCTCCCATAATGGTGACATCTTAACTAAAATAGAAAAGGGAAGGGAGGCACCCGCGTGGCCAGGGGCTGAGCAGAGCTGGGCCAGGCGGTGACCCCTCCTTTTCATAGATACAGCAGGGCTGCCAGCCTCAGGAGCCTTGAAGGTTTGTTCAGCCTCTTCCTTCCTTCCTCGCTCCCCCAATCCCATTCCGGATTGTCTCAAGGAGAAGGATGGCCCCAAGCACACCCCTAGTTTGCTGTGCCCCAGGGTGCAGTTGAGGGGTTGCCCAGAGCCTGGGGGATGGGGCGATATTCCTGGGCTCTGCGTCAGGCTGACGCCCGCACACTTGGCCCCACAGCAGCTGCTGCCTCAACTCCACTGACTCAGTTATGGGCAGAAACAGGGCCAGGAATATGGAACCTCATTCATTTTTCTTTTTGCTTTCCAGAGGGAATGGCTGTAGCTGCTCTTCCTCAGCCCAGCTTGAGAGAAGGCTAATTACTTCCCTGGACTCGTCTGCTTGTAGCCCCGGCCCCTCACTGGGCCATGCCCGAGAGCTCAGGCTTCCCCTACTTCCCCCGAAGGCCCCCCGCTCTGTCCTGGGCCCTGTTGCTGCAGGCCCAGAGTGCAGGGAAGTGTGGGGCCGTGGTGGCTGGGTTGTGAGCTGGATTGTGAGCAAACCTTCCCAGAACCTTAGAGCCTCTTGGAACGTGAAAGCCACTGGGCAACTGAAAGCATTTCCAGAACCAGAGAATCGCAGAAAAGTAGACGCTCGAGTTTGGGAAAGTTCTCTAAAGTCATCCACCTCTTTCCAGCACAGCGGCCTCACCCTCCTTGCTGCTTTCTTCAGCCACCGTCTCCTTGCGAGGAAGATATTCCCCAGGCTTCTTTCCATCCTGGATCTCTGGGAGACCTCACTTTTCAGCCCTTTTGCAGTTAGGAGGGGAGAGTGGCATTGCTGGCCTATGAAATATGAGCAAAAATAACGTATGTCACACTTCTGAGAAGTCCCTGTGGCTCCAGCGTTGATTGCAGACAAGTGCTTGTGCTGGGATGGCAGAGTCCCAGATCAGAGCAGCCTGACCCGTTAAGACACCTCAAGAAGACAGTGTCCTGGGGAGGTGCTGCAGCATGAGCCAGGGGGAGCTTGGTGAGATCTGGGGGCTGCTTGCTACGGGCTGCTGCCTACGTCCCGAGAGCATCTCCAGCCTGTGTCCCAGACTTCCAGGGATGGGGAATCACCCTGTCTCCAGGAGCCCAAGGCTGCTGGGTTCATTGCTGAGCAGCTGTCCGTTGGAAAGTTCATTTTTCCTTTGAACTGAAACCTGCTTCCACAAAACTCCCTGTTTCCTACCCCAGGTAGGTGAAGTTCATCCCAGGACTCTTCGGCATGCATCTGAGTCACCTGGAGGGCTTGCTAAAACACAGTTTGCTGCACTCCACCCCCAATTTCTGATTCAGTGGGTGGTAACTGTTTGTGTCCTGCCCCCACTCATATGTGGGAATCCTAACCCCTAAGGTGGTGGAATTAGGAAAGGCCTCTGGGAGGTGATTAGGTCATGAAGGAGGAGCCCTCATGAATGGGATTAGTATCCTTATAAAAGGAACCCCAGGGAGCTCTCTCACTCTCTCTCTGCCCTGTGAGGATACAATGAGAAGGTTGTTATCTGCAGTCAGAAGAGGACACTCACCAGAACCCACTGTGCTGGGCTGGTACACTGATCTTGGGCTTCTAGCCTCCAGAATGTGAGAGAGAAGTTTCTGCTGTTCATAAGCCACCCAGTCTATGGAACTTTGTTATAGCATCACAAACTAAGACAGTAGGTTTGGGGCAGGATCTGGAAATTGGCATTTTTAGTAAGTTTCCAAGGGCTGCTGCTGCTCCTGGTCTGGAGACCACACTGTGAGAGCAACTACTGTGTACCTTCTGTTAGATCTCCGCAGGAGCCTGTTAGCACATGTCACTCACGGCTACAGAGGTACCTCTACCCTGCCCAGCCCCACAGAGCAGAGCCCCACGCTCTGATCCCCCATGCTGGCCTGGGTGGGTCTGAATCTGGCTCTTTTCCCTCCACTGACCACGAGCCTCACTGGGCAGGGCCCACCACAGATTTATCCCTGCGGCCTTCGGCCTGACGTGGGCCGGTCACAGCAGTAAGCAGGTGCTCAGTGGCTGTTTACTGAGTGCATGGATGTGTGAAACAGGAGAAACACCTTGTCCTCACTTCTGAAATCTCTCACTAATCTTCAGGCTCCCTGTACAGAGACCCCTGGGGAGCTCATGCTGCCCACCCTGCAGGCGTCAGGGCTGAGCCAGCTTGTAGGCATGTTGGAGAGTAGATGGTGAGCAGGGAGTGGGCTGCATCCTCTAGGAGGGCTCTAAGCCCGGGGGCCCAAGGCGTGTGCGCACGGTGGTGCGCTGCGTACTCCTGTAAAGACCCAGCTTGGCAAGCCCACACTTGCCATTGGGTCTGCAGATGACTCCCCGAGTGCTCACACCGGCCAATTCTGACTTCTGGGAAGGATTGTACTGTCTCGATTTTTGTGAACACAGACAGGCCAGCTTATGCTTGGCTGCACTGCAGATGGTGTGGGCTTTGCTTCCTGGGGGGTCTGCTGGGCCAGGTCCTTAGTTTTTCTGCCTGAAATCAATGCATCACATCTCAAGGCACTGCCTCCTGGTCAAGGATCAAAGTCAAGGCCAACTTTGGGATGTCCCACCCTATTCCCAGGAGAGGGTCCCACCCTGACCCAGGAGAGGGACCTCCTGCTGGAAGTCCATGAGGCCTAACTCTCCTCCTTCCTCCCTCCTCTCTCCATCCTCCTCATCCCCCTCCCCTCTCCCCTCCCATTCCCCCCACCTCATCCATCTCCTTCTCTCATTTTAAGATTTGTATTATGAAAATGATTAAACATATAGAAACTTGGAGAGGACAGCATAATAAACCTACATACATATCACCTAGATTTAATAATTATTAACATGGTGCTATGTTTACTTCATTTACTTCTTTTTGCTTAAGTATTAATATTTTAAAGAAAATTTATGATATATTAATACATTTTACCCTAGATACTTCAACATGCATCTGTAAAAAGTAAGATGAGTTTTCTATATAAAGGTATCATTGTGACATCCATCAGAATTAAGACTGAATCTTCAATGTTGTCTAATAGTTCATATTAATATTTCTGCAGTTGTTGCAAAACTGTCATTTGTGATTGGTTTACTCCAACCAGAATCCAAACCAGATTCGCATGTTGCATTAGCTTGTTATTGTATTTTTGGTTGCTTTTGTACTAGAAAGTCCTTCCTACTCCTGTTTCTCTATGGTATAGACGGGTTGAGGAAGCCAGGCCAGTGCCTGGTCATATCCAGCACGGAGATGGGTGGATTCCTGGGCAGGGGTCCAGGGAGGGAGGCTCTGCTTCTTCCTTCAGGGCTGTGGGAGTCTCCTGCATGCATCACCCTGAAAAGCAAGGTCCCGCTTGGGCCTAAAGTGTTTCTGTTTTGAAGCCCAGACTCCCTGAGACGCTGTCCCTCCTGGAAAGTAATGTGCCATACAGAAGGGTCAGGAGAAGATGGCATGGAATGAAAGTAAAGGCTTGGAGACACTTGTGGTTACCCAGGTCACTCAGGGATGAAAGACTCACAGGAGTCCCTGGGGAAGGACCTTGGAAGACGAAGGTCAGTGACTCAAGGCAGTCAGGGTCCTGGGTACTCTGATCAGCCTCTGACCCCTCCGTGAGACCACGACTGGCTGGGCTGACTGGCCTCCTGCCCACAGGCTGTTCCCTTTGATGGACTGCTGGGCCTGCCCTTCCACTGGGCCCTCTTCCTGGTAGCAGCTTCTCTTCTGCCTCCACTTGTGTAGTGGCTGTCGTCATCGGTGCAGCTGCCGTGGCAGCAGCTGTGACATTACCCAGACCTCTCCTGGGTTCTCTGGCTCCACCCTGGTCCTCTGCGGCCACTTGTGCTGTCTCCCTGGCTGGCCTCCAGGCCTGCAGCTCTGGCACATTTGCTGCTAACAGAACTTCCCAGGTCTGTCTTGCTGCTCATGGTAAGAGGCCAGGTGCGGCTCAGGAGGAACTGGTCAAGCAGTGGTGTGACTAGGGAGATGGCATTTTTTTTTCCTATTGGATGAGAAAAATTAATTTGAAAGTTGATAATGTCCAGTGTTGTCAAGGGCTCATGGGAAACAGTCCCTTACTCTCTTGGTAGAGTATGAATTGGTCAAACTTTTGGAATAAAAATTGGCAACACCTATCAACATTAAAAATGTTTTTTCATCCATTTTTTTCATTCAACAAATGTTTATTGAGTCCCTGTTGAGTGCCAGACACTATTCTAGGTGTGGGGAGCTGGCACGTTGAACCACCTGCTCTTGTGAAAACTATATTTTAGTGGGAAAAGTGAACAACAAATAAATACATACCATAAATGATAATGCTATGAATAAAAATAAAACAGGGTAAGGAGATAGTGTAGGGTAAGTGTGTCTCTTTCAATCCTTTGACCTAGGAATTCCATTGCTAGGAAATTCTCATAGAAATGTTTCTGCATGTACAAAGGACACACGCACACATTCACAAGAGCAAAAAACTATAAACACCCTAGATGCCTAACTGAATTGTCATCCACGCAAATGGATGACCTGCAGCCATTACAAAGAATGAGACAGCTGAGCACATACCAACAAGGACAGGTCTTGAAGACAAGTTAAGCAAAAGCAAAATGTCTTAGAATAATGTATATGGTAGGATCCATGTAAGTAAAATAGTGCTTAAATATATATATATGTATATATGTAAATGTATAGAAAAGGTCTAGAAAAACAACACTAAACAATTAATGGTGGTCTTCTCTGTAAGGAAGGAAAAGTGGAAAGGGCTAATTGTAAACAGTACTTTCACTTTTTATGCAAAATATGCCTGCATTGTTTGAATTCTTTTTTTCCCCCCAAGAGACAGGGTCTTGCTACATTGTCCAGGCTGGTCTCAAACTCCTGGGCTCAAGTGATCCTCCTGTCTCAGCCTCCTGAGTAGCTGGGACTATAGGCACGCACTATGGAGCACAGCAGTTTTTTTAAGCTCAAATTTTAGGTTCTTCTCTGGAGTAAAACAGGCTCTTCGCCATTTACAAGGTTATTCTTGAGTTGCAAAAATTCTCTGTATTTTGCCCTTGTATTCTTCTATTCAATCTTGGCTGCCTCAATCAGACAGAAAGCACAAGGACATTTTTTTCTTGTAGCAGAAACCTTAGCAACAGACAGTAACTGCTCTAGGTCTGTCAAACAGATGCATTGAATTCTTTTTTTTTTTAATACCACTAACATATATTTATGTATTCCATGGTTTAAGTAAAAACAAAAACACAAAAACCACAACATCAGAAATAGATGCTCCGCACCATAGCACAGATGCCTTTCCTTGGGGTTTTGGAATCTTAATCAAGAAAGTTAAATGGATTCTCGGGTTTGTCAAATTGACTCTGACCTGTGGCTTTTGGTCCTAAGGGAGAAAATGAAATGAAATGAGCATTTCCTCCTTAAATGCAAAACTCTCAGCAGCCTCAGCTGGCTCCAAATCCCAGAGTTGAAAGAGGTCGAGGGGAGAAGAAATTCCTTTTCCTGACCCGGTGCGGGGCCAGGAGTCCAGCTGCCTGTTTGGCAGGTGATCCTACCACCATGTCCAGATGAGGAAATTGAGGTTCAGAAAATTTAGCAGCTTGCCAAAGGTCACAGGGCAGCTAGTGGCAAAGTCAAGGTTTGAAACTGTATCTGTTGAGCCCCAAAGTTTTTGCTTTTTTTTGTGTGTGGGTGGGGATGATCTGGGCCACCCTTCACAGCGGTACCTCCGCTCCTTGGAGGCCCCGGCAATTCCCTGCTTCTGCTAGGATGGCAACAAGGACCCTCCAGCCAGTCCGAGTGTTGGCCTTTTCCTACTCCAGGGTCAAAGGGGACTTCCACCCTCTGGGCCCCTAGTCTTGGCTCCTGCTCCTCGGCTGGGGCACTTCTCATCTGGGAAGTGGGGTTACTGGGGTGCTTCTCTCCTGCAGCCACAGTCATATCACAGCTGAGAATTAATAGCATAATAATAATAGAATAAACAATAGAATAATCATAATAGCTAAAGCAGAACAATAATAAAGGTTGATATAGAGCCAGGCATTGTTCTACCAACTTTGCAAATGTTGATCCACCTAATCATTTATTCTAGAACCAGTATCATCTCCTTTTTACAGAGGAGGGAACTGAGGCACAAAGCACTTAACTATCTGGCCCAACATCACATAGCTAGAAAGGGACAGACTAGGATCCAAATTCCACTAATATCAAAAGCCTGTGCTCTTCATTTCTGTGTAATGCTCACCCGAAGTGAATTAACACATGCAGCATTTACTGTGTGCTGGGCACCGTTATTAATACTTTAAATATGTTAATATGTTAAAGGCTAAGCACAGAACAGTCAAAGCACCCATCCAAGTCACATAGCACATAATGGCAGAGGTGGATTTTGAACCCATACATTCTGATTCCAGAATTTATACTCTTAAACATGGTACTGCATGACCAGACAGTCCCTGAGGCTCTAATGCTCCCAACATACACTTCCTACTTCTAGGGGAGAGCTCTGAGCATCCACTGGGCACTGTGGCACTCACTGGGCAAGACCAGCTGGTAATCCCGGATCTCTAGTCTCCTGTTGTTGAGGAGCTAGTCGTTGCTGGGGACTTGCTGTGCTGGGATGCACAGACTAGTCCCGCTGTGCACTAAGGCCTATGGTGACGTGTCACCACACTCCAGGATGGGCGAGTCATTCTGGGATTGGAGCAGGCTGGTGTGTGGGGGCAGGGAGTTCAGGGAACAGACTGCACGGAGCTCTTCTCTCGCCCTCATTTCCTGTTCTCCTTCTACCTCATTAAGGTGGAAAGACAAAAGCAATTCCAAGCAAATGTAGCAGAAGATGTCCCCCTCAGCTCTGCTCGTGTCCTGGCAAAGGGTGCAGACTGAGCCTGCGGATCTCTGTGCTCCAGTGCTGGTGTCCTAGTAGGAGACAAACATGGCCAGGGTGCCAAATGCTGCCCTGGGGACCCCGTGACGCTCACGGACGCCTTGAGCGCTGGCTGGTTGAGGAGCAGGCTGCCGCCAGGCAGCTTTGTGCATTTCGTGGCTTCGCTGGAAACTCATGAAATGCTTGGCACAAACACTTCCCTCCTCCAGTGACAGGAGCTCACATTTCCGAAAGCATCAAACAGTTCTGAAAGGTGATAATAGTGTCTGCAATTTCTGCACATACAATACTATTTTCTACAGCAAGAATATTTTTCTTGGCTTTTTGGTACTGTATGGACTCCCAGGCCAAGGGTCCCTATGCCCTGGAGGACAGCCGGGCTGGTGCATGGGGCATCAAAAGGTAGGACGGTGTCTGTGATGGTGGAGATCGCACAGCAGCAGGGCCCTCCCTGCACTCCATTTGTGGGGTGAGGGGAGGGAGGAGGGTTCTGGGATATTCCTTAGCCAGGCAGCAGGCACAGCTGCGAAGGCAGCAGCTGCAGACCCAGAATGGGTCTGAGTGTGACCTCCACTGCCCTGGGCTGGGCAGACTGTCTCCTGCTCCATGAGCTACGTTGCTGGCTGTGGTTGGCAGAGGCTGGGTGAAGTGTGAGCAGGTGCAGAGGCGGAGGGTGGCTTCAGAGGTGAAGAAAAATGGGGACAGAGGTGCAGAGGTGGCATGGTGCCTGGTGCTCTCGGGGGGCTGAAAGGAGGACACGTTCCTTAATTTGATGTATCTGAGACTTACGCCAAACTCCTCAAACTCAGTGTACCCCTGCCTCTGGGTTATGCTCTATCGCAGTGACAAGAAGCCTGGTGGGAATGTCTTTTGAGTGCACGAAAGGTGGGGCTCCCTCCGACCACACACCCTGAAGGGTATGGATGATGGAGCATTGCCTGTGTGAGTCTCTCCTGGGCCGTGTTGCTGAGATGGAGCTGCACTGACATCCACTGTGCCTGGTGCTCCGAAGACTCCCCTGAAGTCCTTTCCCAGGCACTGGTCCAGGTGCTGGAGCCTCAAGGAAGGACCAGAGCCCCTCCTCCTTCCCCTTGCCCCACTGTCCCTGGAGTCTGAATTTAGGCCTTGATCACCGCCATAGGGCTGGGCGGAGTGGATGCCAGAGAAGGGGAATACCGTTCATTCTTCCCTGACACGTGATTCACTGTTCCCAAGGATGAATCCAGGACATTTTTAATGTACTTTCTTGCTAAGGTAGCAAAACACCAGTTAAATCTTTAGCAGGGCATCCTAACGGTTAGCCCGTCAGTGGGAACCCAAACACGATGCCCGAGTGCAGTGGCCACCAACGCCATCATCCCAACTCCCGTGCGCTGAGCACCTCCTGTGGGCCGGTGATGGGGTATTGGCATATTTAATCTATGTGTCTGTATCAGTTTGTTCTTTTTTAAAATTATTAAGACATAATTCACATATCATAAAACCAAAAGTGTACAATTCCATTTTTAAAGTATATCCAAATGGTTGTGCTCTCATCACCACTATCTAATTCCAGAACATTCCCATCACTCCCAGAAAGAAACCCTGTACCCATGAGCAGTCACCTCCCACTCACTCTTCCCCCAAACCCTGGCAGCCACTAATCTACTGTTTGTCCCTATGAATTTGTCTACTCTGGGCATTTCATGTAAACAGTATCATACAATATGTGGTCTTTCGTTTTCCACGTAATTAAAAGTTAGTTAGCGTAACATTTTCAAGGCTCATCCATGTTGCACACGTACTTCATTCCTCTTTACAGCTGGGTCATATTCCATTGCATGGATGTACACATTTTGTTCATCCATTCATCAGCTGATGGATGTCTGAGTTGTTTGCACTTTTGGCTATTAATAATGCTGCTATGAAAAATCTTGTTTTCATGTGAGCATATATTTTTCAGTTCCTTTAGGCATATACTTAAGAGTGGAATTGCTGGCTCATACGGTAACTTTATATTTAGCTTTTTGGGGAACAGCCAAACTGTTTTCCATAGTGGCTGCACCATTTTACATTTGGCCAGCAATGCACCAAGGTTCTAATTTTTCTACATCTTCACCAACATTTGTTATTTTTTAAAATTATAGCCATCCTACCAGCAATGAAATGACATTTAATATTTTAACCACCTTGTGAATAAAATGCTATTATTATCCTCATATTACAGAGAAGAAAATAGAAGTGAGAAGAATTTAATTTGCCTGATGTCACACAGCACATTTAAGACACTGGAGTTGGGGGGCCACACAGTACTCCCCTTTGTCAGTGGGGTTTCACCCCAGCCCACCTTCTGCGCTGCTCTGGGCCCAGGCATTCATCCCATTGGTGCAGCTCAGACCCTGGGGGCACCCGTACCTTTCCAATTCCCACCTAGTGGAGAGTGGGGGATGGGGTTCTAGACTGGACAACAGGGGACTTTTAAGCCAGGCTGGGGCAGGAGGCCCTGCAGGATCTGCCAACAGCCCCCCTGGAAGTAGAGAGCACACTAGAGAATGCGAGCAGCTCCAAGCTTCCAGAAGCCAGTCAGGCTGCATCCTCTGAATTTGAGAAGTTCAGATATGAACAGAACCAGGCAAAAGGAGACGTGGGCCTGCAGGGAGGTATACCCAGCAAGCCAAATGTCTCATACCTCCTGTCTATTGCCTCGTCCCTCAATAAAGGGGGCTCTCTGGGGCTTGAGGGAGCAGCTCAGCTTCTAGAACTGACATTTCCAAAGATCAGCCCAGACTCTTCACCAGCGTAGGTCAAACCCAGAAGTGAGCTCCACAGGGCCTGCAGACCAAATTGGGTGCGAGGGCCTTGTGGCTCTGGAGCACGGGATCCCGTCCAGGCTGGCAGGGACATTGCTTAAGCTTGGAGTCTCAGCAAGGTCCTTTACCCTGGGACCCACCTCTCTCAGCAACCACAGCTGTCCCATATCTAGTCTAGGAAGGTTGCTGTCCTGTGCTATCTGTGATGGGCCACTGGATGCCTGGGCAGTCAGGACCCCATCTTGGATGAGGAGAAGGCAGAGAGGCAACGTGTGGGCTGGAGGCCCAGCATGGTCCTGGCTTTGCCTTCACAAAGGCATGGCCTGTTGGGTGGGCAGACATCCAGGACACACGTGATTACCTACAAAGTGGAAGATGGTCTGCACCAAGGGGCTGTGGACATGCCGAGGGGTAGAGGTTCTGGCTGAGGGTGGGATGAGAAAGAGATGAGGAATGCTTGCCAGTGACGCTAGCATTGGAGACAGGCCTTGGAGGATGTGAAGGCTTTTAATAGCGGAGAGTAGTGGGCACTCTGCTCCCTTTGCCCAGAGTGGGCGTCAGAGCAAAGGGCATGGCTGAGCAAGGTCCCAGGGCAGGAAAGAATGGAGGGTTCAGAGCCCACGAAGAGCTGATGATGGATAAATGACACAAAATAATGTAGATCTCATCCTCTAGGTGACTGGGAAAAGGGGACCCAGAAGGGATTTTAACCAGAGGAGTAACAGCTGGATTTGCATTTAAAATCCCACTGATTACAGTGAGGAGATGGGATCGGAAGCGGGGAAGGTGGAAATAAGAGGTGAATGAGATGATTCAGGGAGAAATGATGGCTTGGAGTAAAGGAGAGAAGACACAGGAGGGAAGAAAAAGAGGAGAGTGAAACATTGGGGGAGAGGACAGAATTCCTGACATTTTGTGATTTGTGTTTATGTGAGTGCGCATGTATGCACTCAACCGGGTGTGTACAGAAAGGGAGATGGAGGGGAAGCTGGGAGACCCAGAGGAGACAGCCTGTGTCCTGTGGGGGTGGGGATGCTGTGACCACAATAAGGAAGCTGGGGTG
Organism: Lepilemur ruficaudatus; assembly: GCA_963574885.1. NCBI lineage: Eukaryota > Metazoa > Chordata > Mammalia > Primates > Lepilemuridae > Lepilemur > Lepilemur ruficaudatus. The sequence continues at coordinate 12,216 of CAUYRT010087410.1, read as the reverse complement.
GGGCTGTATGAGGGCAAGAGGAAGAGCTCAGACAGGGACCTGTGAGAGATGGATCTGGTTAGCACCTGCCAGGAGGTATCCTTGGTGCTGGGGTGTGGATAGGGTCCCCTCCTCCTGGACACAGGCACATTTGGAAAGGTTGGTGTAGCAACAGGAAGAGCATCCTTCTGCGGCCCCAAGAGTCAGAAGAAGGCTTCCTGTTCTCTAAGGGGCTTTTGCCGATTTGTTCAGGGTTCAGGATCACCAGGTAGGTACTGAGGGAGGGAAACCCCTGCTCAGCAGTGAGGGCTGCAGCAGCCCTCACTGAATGCACAGAACAGACACACACACACACACACACACACACACACACACACACACACCCCTCAGTCATCTACGTGCTCCCAGAATTCACAGCATGTATCGTGAGCAACAGACACCCACATCTGGAGTTACAACTTTCCACCAGGTTCCGGACAACCTCCTTCCATCACTTCACAGTAGCTCACAAGCAGGAAGGCTTGACTTCCTGCAAGCAGCCTTCTGGTCTTTGTCAGGGTAAAGTGTCGTATTTATTATTGGATCTATGTGTTTCTTAACCATTTAACATGTGTGAAACTGCGCTGCCCATTTTATAGGGTCTTCTATCTCTTTCTAACTTTTATTTATTTATTTTTTTAACTGGGCAGCGTTTTGGACCAGACTAGGTACAGAGCAACTCCCTCTCTCCTTTTAAATGTGTCACCGACAAGGGCTTTGAGCATTGTTCCCCTAACTCCATTTTCCCGCAAGCCCTGTGGTTCCTGCTGTGTGATTTTGTGTAGTGCAAGGACTTTTAGGAACACACATGTTGCTTTATAGCAGAACTGACTGTACTCCCCTGTCCTCGGTTGTCTTATAAACGTTTTATTGTTGCTATAATTACAATTTGCCTGTTAGAATGGGGATCCAAGGGCGTACTCTGTGATTAGTTGCTTATCTCTTAACTATTCCTCTCCCTCTCTCTCTGTTTCTCTTTCTCCCCAGTATAGAAATATGTGAAGACACCGGGTGGTATATTCTGGAGAGTTTCTTAGAGTCAGGATTTTTGATGATGTCTTAGATTCAGGGTTGTTTTAGAGTAAGGGTGTGCTTTAACCATGTTACTACCTGTGTTCCTTGCAAACCAGTGAGACGTAGTGAGATTGGAGACTTGATCAGACTCGGGTTCTATGTTTTCATCAAGACTGCCTCACAGGTGACTCTGCGTATGTCTATCAGATGGCACATAATGTGTGCTTGTCCTTCTTTTCGTGGTATTAGCACCATTGATGGTCCTTGTGTTTATCATTTCATTTATTAGGAGGTGCAAAATGATGATGTTCTAGTTCTACCGTTCCTTCTTCGTTTATTAATTGGAATACTTCTAAAAAGAGAATTTTTTTCTCATTAATGATCTGATTATCTTGAGGGCCAATTCACACAGGAAGGGCAGAGTAAATGTTTGTTCCCCTTTATTTTCCAATTTTCCAAATAATAAGACAATTCTCTTGAATCTCCCAAAACTGACCAATAGGGCTTTACTTTTTGTTTTGGTATCATTATAAGCTCACGATTTAAGTGTGTTTGGTGAGCTTTAACCCGTTGGGGTTATTTTTCTATTTACTGTCTAATTGTTCTGTTTTTAGCTGGTGAGAGCGTATTCAGTTTAGCTCTGAGTCCTTCTGACATCATCCCAGCAGTCTTTGGCTTTGGTATGAAAAGCTTTAGTCTCTTGTACATTTGCTTACTTGGACTCAGAATCGGTCATTTCTCCAAGGAGTCCTGCTTCTTTTTAGTGGGAAATGCTATTTAGAGACCACAATCTAGGTGTCTTAGCTCAGGCTGCCATCACAAAATACCACACTGGGTGGCTTAAACAACAGAGATCTATTTCTCATAGTTTTAGAGGCTGGGAAGTCTAAGATCAAAGTCTAAAATCAAGGTAGGTTTCACTTTGAGGCCTCTTTTCCTGGCTTGCAGGTGGCTGCCATCCCACTCTGTGCCACACGACCTATTCTTTGCGGTGAGAGGAGAATGGTGAGCCCTCTGGTGTCTCTTCTTGTAGGTCACTAATCCCATCATGAGGGCTCCACCCTCATGACCTTACCTAACCCTAATTACCTCCCACAGGCCCCATCTCCAAATACCATCACGCTGGGGGTTACTTAGGGCTTCAACATATGAATTTTGGGGGAAACAAACATTCAGTCCACAACGCTAGTATATTTACATCTCCCTTTCTTGGATAAACAGAGTATAATATAAACATGGTTCTGCATCCAGCTTTTTTCACCTAATCGTTTAGCCAGCAGGCCACTCAGTAGTAAGAAAGATAGTCCTCATTCTGTGACACAGCTACATAATGCTCTGTTTTGTAGATGTACACTCAAACTAGTCCCTTGTTGGTGAATACCTGAGTTGATTCCAGTCTTTTGCTATTACAGATTTTCCTGCAATGGATAGTTGTATACATGTATCTTTTTGTATCTTTGTCAGTGTATCTTTGGGATAGATTCCCAAAAGTGGGGTTTTGAAGACAAAAGATAATTCATGTGCAATCTTCTTAGATATTGTCCTTGATGGGTTTGTAACATTTTCCATTCTTATCAGCCACATATGAAAATGCCACAGCCTCTCCAGAACTGTGTGACATCAAACTTTTAGATTTTGGACAATGTATTAATAGGTAAGTCATAATATTTCAGAGTAGTTTTAATTAGCATCTCTCTTATTATGAGTAAATTTGAGTAAATTTTTATATGTTTAAGGGGATTTTTAAGTGGGATTATTTGTCCTTTAATTTTTAGAAGCTTCTTCTTGCTTATTAGGGATATTAACCTTTGTCTTTTTTTTTTGAGACAGAGTCTCACTCTGTTGCCCAGGCTAGAGTGCCGTGGCATCAGCCTAGCTCACAGCAACCTCAAACTCCTGGCTCAAGCAATCCTTCTGCCTCAGACTCACGAGTAGCTGGGACTACAGACATGCACCACCATGCCCGGCTACTTTTTTCTATATATTTCTAGTTAGCCAATTAATTTCTTTCTACTTTTAGTAGAGACGGGGGTCTCGCTCTTGCTCAGGCTGGTTTCAAACTCCTGCCCTTGAGCGATCCTCCTGCCTCGGCCTCCCAGAGTGCTAAGATTACAGGTGTGAGCCACCACGCCTGGCCTAACATTTGTCTTTTATATGTTCTATGTAGTTTTCCTAGTTTTTGCATTTACCTTTTCACATTGCTTTTGGTGGCTTTTGTTATTCAAAAGTTACAAAAATTTTTTTAATAAAGTCTGTGGCTTCATAACTTAGATTGCAAAGATGGCCTTCAGGGAGCCTATGTCTTGCCATTTCTGCATGTTTCTGAGTGTATAGGCATGGGTGCATTTTTCTGGAGAAAGAGTCTTTTTCTGATTAGAGCTTATTGTTTAAGAGTTTACGTTTAGATTCTCAGAGTCTAAGAGTCCTGCCCTTCTGCTCTGGCACATGCCCCACCCCTGCCATTCCAGACCTCGGCTTCCCCAGTTGCGGAGCGAGGCCCTCCCAGCTCTGACTTCAGTTCATTCCAGAGTCCAGACCTGCCCTGGCCCTCCCTCCCTGCAACAGCTCCCGAAGAAGCCTGAGTCCTCTCCTGGCCTTTTGGTGGGCGGTGCCACCCTCACTGGCTAAATTTAGGATAAGTTCTTATCATCCCCAGGAGGTCTCCCGGGGTGAGCCATGAATGTTGCCAGGCGTCTGAAGTAAACCAAGGGTCTAATGAATGAAGTAATACCCAAATTACTGCCCCAGAATGGAGAGGATTTTGGATTCAGGAATTAAATAGCCAGCCTGGGCTAATGAACAATTAGACATTAATTGTTTGCAAGTGGAAACTAATTAAAACGTCACTTGGGTAGAGAAAGAGCCAAACTGCCTGTACCACGCCTCGAAGCAGCCGCAGCTGTCCTTGCCTTCGAGGCTTACTCTTCTCACCAGCACTGGGGGAGTCTCTGGCGGGATGACTAATTAAGACTTTTTAGAAGTCTCTACAACGTAGCATAAGCCCCCAAATCCAAAGTGCCAGCAGAAAGCACAACCCACAGCATGAAGCTGGCTGGGATCAGGCTGCCCTCGATTCAGGTAAGAGGCCAGCCTCCCAGCTTTGCCTCTCTGGACAACTCAGGACAAGCTGATTCTAAAATCAATTTATTTTGAACTTCCAGTCTGGTAATATAGTCTGGGGTTTTATGGGAACTTTCTTTCTTTTGCTCCATTCTCCATTCATGCCATTTATGAAACAAATCATACAATTTTAATGAGACAGATAAAAGTTTTAAAATAATCTTTTAAACTATTTTTGATTCAATAAAATAACAGCAGTTACTATTTATATGTTTGTCTGTGTGCCAGGCCCCGTGCTAAGCACTTTATACGCATTACCTAACTGACTTTTTACAACAACCTTGTGGGTTTTGGATTATTTCCTTTGGACAAATGGGAGAATGGGTTCAGAGACGTTAAGTAACTTGCCTGAGGTCACATAGCTAGTAAGTGGCAGAACCAAGACATGAACCCAGCTACGCCATACTCCAAAACCTCTACCCCATGGCAGCCTCCTGACAAAGGGCGGAGTTGGTAGAATTGGGCACATCCCAACTGGCACGCCCAAATGCCAGTGTTGTGTGGCAACTCAGGATGGGCTTATTTCTAAAACAAGCAATCCCACAGCTCAGTGGTTAACACATTATTCTATTGGTCAGAACTTAGTTGCAAGGACCCCACCTAACTGCAAGGGAGGGTGGGAAATGTAGTCCCATGTGTGTGCAAGAAACAGAAATTGGTTACATATAACAACGTCTTGGCCAAGTCCACCTCCAGTGTGATTTTTCTCTTTGTCTGAGCTCATCCCCAAAGTCAGTGTCAGAATGGTCCTATCGGGCTGCACACCAGCCAATCTTTGAACAGTTCATGAACAGAAAAGCCACTTCCTGTTCTTGGTATTGCCAGGGCAAAGCGCCATGCTCGTTGCAGATATTTAGAGAATAGATCTTCAGTTCCCCTTGTCCTGAGTCCTTTCGTGTCCTCATGCAGAGAAGCTTTTGCTGGCCAGGCTGGGCTGGAAGCGGGATGTAAGAGAAGCCTCCATTGCCCCTTCCCCGCCGGGAGCTATACTGAAGCAGGCCCAAACTCTTCCTGATGGAGCCTCGAACAGAAGCCACTCCCCTCGCACCCAGCCCTGTTCACCTCTGAGCTCTTTGCTCGACTTTGCCAGATCAAGTAGGTGTAGCTGCCCAGACCTCGCAGCCCAGCGTGGCAGCTGGGCACTGGCTGGGTCCTCACCAGTCCCCCACCATGCCCTCTGTGCCCGGCCCTGCCCGGAGCCTGACTCCAGCCTGAGCAGAGGTCTCATGAGTTCTTTACTGCTGCTTCTCCTACCTTTGCCTTTCCGGCCTGCCAAGCCAGCCTAGTTCATAGACAACCCAAACGCTAAGAGACAGCAGGAATGTGCACTAATCCAATTAAGCATTTAGCCTATCAAGTAGCAGGAAATGCCTGGACTGAAACCCCTCTGGAATGGAGCAGGACTGCCGCCCTACGTCCCACTTGTCTGGTCTTTCACAGGCAGCGAGGAGCTCATGCACGGTGATGCCTGCCTCCCTGCAAGGTGGGGGAAACGATGAGATGACCTGTCTTGGAGGATCTTATATTGTTTTGGGCATGTTGTGGGCACAGCTGGGAGACAGGAAACCTAACTGGAGCCTGGCTCAATTGGGGACTTTTTGTGAGGGTGGACATGACCTTTCTGAGCTTTGGGTTTCAGTTTCCTCATCTATAAAACAAGAATAAGTAATGTATGGTCTTCCCACCTTGCAAGGTTGTTGTGGGATAGTTTGAGGGAAGGGGATTCTGAAAAATAGCCCACATATATGGGAGAAGGCTCACAGCCAGGGTCCTTGCGGCCGACTGTTGGACAGATGACCCCACACTCATCCCCGTTGTTCCCTCACCACATTCTGCTGTCAGGGCTAGAGAGGCCGCAGCGTCGCTTTCTTAGCCACCCACAGCGCAGTGCAGGTGGGGGTGGCCACGTGGCTTGGTTCCAGCCAACGAAACTCAAGGTGACGTGGGCTGGGGGCTCCTGGAGGACTTTAGTGTTCCTCATTTAACAAAAGTAAAACAGAGCAAGGGGGCTGACCTGGCTCGTCTCCCCGCCTTGTTCTGCCTTGAATTCTAAAGACCCACCGGGAGCTGAGGTGGCATCTTGGGACCGCTTATCTTAATTACACCTGCAATGACCCTATTCCAAAGAAGCTTATGTTCTGAGGTTCTGGGTAGACGTGAATTTTGGGGGAATGCCCACCACATGCGTCATTCCCCAAATCTAATCCATCGGCTACTTTTATTAACCTGACTGCAGTGCATTCTGGACCTGGCCACTTCTTGCTATATCTACAATCATCCCACCCCAGTGCCTGTCCCCGCCCACCTGACGCTATACCAGCCTCCTGCTGGGCTGCCTGCTTTGAGTTTGCCCTCTGACCTCATCTCTTCTCATTCTCCCCCACTCACTCTGCTCCAGATCCCACCAGGCATCTTCCCCACATGGGGTCTTTGCACTTGCTGTCCCCTCTGCCCCAGACCTGTGCGTGGTGGGGGCCTCGGTCTCACATAGGTCACATCTCAAAGGTCATCCCTTAAGAGATGGCTGCTCCAATTGCCCAAGTCTGAAGCACTCCCAAACCTGCCTGTCACTCCCTCTCTATCATATCACCTTGGTTTATGTTCTTTATGCCATTTCTACTGTCTGATCTGACTGGCACCATTCGCTTATCTGTACGCTGTCTTTGACAACTCCTGCTGGAACGACAGCTCCACGAGGGACCCTGGCCCATCTTGTTCACTGCTGTGTCCCCAGAACAGTACCTGGTGTGCAGTGGGTGCTTGTTATTCAGTGAGTGAGTGAGTGTGCAGAGGCACAGGGCACAGGGAAGGTCTGTGGGGTGGGAGCACATTCTAAATTGGGCGCGAGCCGTGTACCCGGCTGTGCCTGCAGACACAGAAGGGAGGGCCCCGTGAACAGCATCCCTGTTGCTGTGTCTCCCCGGATGCACAGCCACAGGCTGTTTTGCCTTTTTGAAAATAAGAGTCAGGCTGGGTGTGGTGGCTCATGCCTGTAATCCTAGCATTCTGGGAGGCCGAGGCAGGAGGATCACTCGAGATCAGGAGTTCGAACCCAGCCTGAGCAAGAGCAAGACCCCGTCTCTACTAAAAAATAGAAAGAAATTAATTGGACAACTAAAAATATATAGAAAAAATTAGCCAGGCATGGTGGCGCATGCCTGTAGTCCCAGCTACTTGGGAGGCTTGAGCCCAGGAGTTTGAGGTTGCTGTGAGCTAGGCTGACACCACAGCACTCTAGTCCAGGCAACAGAGTGAGACTCTGTCTCAAAAAAGAAAAAAAAAAAAATAGAAAATAAGAGTTAATCAGCCCAGCTTCCTGTGCAGGGAATTATGTTCAGTGAATGGCAAATTGTCTCATTGCCTAGAGTGAAAGGCTAGCGGGACAGTGTCATCGTGATGAGGGTCCCCTTGGAGAGGTAGGGCCAGGTGGCTGAGAGGGCGGGAAGCCCTCAGTTTCCAGCCCCCACCTCTGGGACACGTGTGTGAGGGCTCAGATGGCAGCTGTGGCAGGCCTGGTGGGCACACAGTCACGGCCTGTGTGGCTCACGCAGCAGGGCAAACGGCCTGGCCCATCTGCAGGAATCCACCCTGGTGTGGCCTGCTCTCCTCTGCCCTGAGAACAGCCAGGGCCAGCCTGTCACTGGGCCACCAAAGCTTACAGGGTCCCCTGGATCATCAGCCCTCAGCTACTTAACCCAGAGACTGTACCCCAAAGTGGGGACCCTGGGCCCTGTGAGCCTTGATCACACATAACCTCCCACCCTGCTATGATGGGGGCTGCTGCCGCCCGGAGCCTCAAGGCCAGCAGAGATGTTGGCATCTGCTCAGGGCTCTCCTTCCAGCACAGCTACCAGGAACCAGGTTGGGAGCATCAGGCCTCCAGGTAAGCGAGACTGTACTCGCTTGTTGTCTGCCGGGATGTTCTCAAAGGTGTACGCTTCAGGGCTGAACAAACAAGGTATCTGAAATATAAAGGCCACTGTTCAATCATTTGGAGCATCAGCCAATCCTAATGTGTGTGTTTTGCCTCACAATTTCCTCCCCTTTCTCCAAACAAAGTTATGTTTGTTTCGGTTTCTCCTGTCCCGGGCCCTCCTTCCCCCACTGTAACCCCGCCCTGCAGTCTGCAGGGTCCCAGGGCTTCCTGCCTGACTGGTTCCCCAGCCTCCCACGACCCCTCTTTCTACCTGCACGCTGCCCTGGTGGTCTTTCTCCCTCACACGTCTCATCACCTCTCACTCAGAAGCCTTTCGTGGCTCCCCAGTGCCTGTTGAAAAAAGTTCAAACTCTTTAGCTTAGAGTTCAAGGTTCCCTATGATTCCCCATCTCTCCAAGCGCCCTCATGTGTCTCCCCAGCTCCCTGTGCCCCAGCCACACCAGACTTCTGCTCTCCAACGCTTCTGGAAATTTCCAGCCTTGGAGTCTCTTGCCCACGCTGTCCCTTCTACCTGCTGTGACTGTGTTGTCGGTTGACTTGTGTCCCCTCAAAAGACACGTCGATGTCATAACCCCTGGGACCTGTGAATGTGACTTTATTTGGAAATGGGATTTTTGCAGATATAATCAAATTAAAATAAGGTCATACCAGATTGGGGTGGGCCCTAAACCCAGTGACTGATGTCCTATGAAAGGGCCATGTGAAGACACAAGGACATGGAGACACACAGGGAGGATGCCCTGTGACGAGGGAGGCAGAGAGAGGAGTGACACAGCTTCGAGCCAAGGAGCGCCAGGGTGGCCATCAGCCACCAGAGGCCAGGAGACGGGCACAGAGCAGATCCCGGCTCAGAACCTCCAGAGGGGGCCAACCTTGCTGCCACCTTGATTTTGGACTCCTGACCTCCAGAACTGTGAGACAAGACCTTTCTATTGTTTTAAGCCACCAAGTTTGTGATAATGTGTTGTGGCAGCCCCAGGACAGGAATGCAGCCTGGCACCGCCACTTTGAACACACCTACCCTTGCTCTGGGTCCCATCCGTTTCCGCCTCCTCCGTGACACCTTCCCCGTGTTTCCCGAGTGCTGTGAGTTGTTGTCGCCATACTTCTCACTGATGCCTGTTTTCCAGCTCTCCATGTGGCCATCTGACCCCACCCACACACAGGAATCCCCTTAAGGACTGAGTTTGTTGGGCTGTTTTGGTTTCTCTATATCTAAGCTTGTGGTGGGTGACCAGGGCAGCCGTTCACTAACCTATGGGTGGAGGCTGTTGTATCGGGGAGCCCCATCCGTTCACTCAGGAAATAGGTAGTGAGCACCTTGCATGCACGAAGCACTCTTCTTGGTCCTGTGAACAGAGCCATGAACACACCTGCGGCCCCACGGAGCACACAGTCTGGTCAGGAAAGACGGTCTAAATCTGCCATACGGTGTTGGCAAAAATGCACAGAAAGAGAAGTTCCAGGGCACAGAGTCCTATTGGGGGTGTGTATTCCCCATTAGGAGGGAAAATCCCAATACACAGGCCTTCCCCTAGATGGGCTAGTGGCCTCAACCTGGGGACAGAGGATGACATGACCCAGCCCAGAAACTTCCCCATGCTCCCTGCTGCAGACAGAGACCTGAAGCAGGGAAGTGCTGAGACCCTCACTCAGGGTATCTCGGCAGGGCAGGGCTGGGACTGGGAGTCAAATCAGAAGCTCCAACCCCTCTTTCCCTGCATCCCTCCCGCTTCCTGTCCTGCGAGGAGCCCTCAGGGTGTGTGTTTCCCTGCAGGACTGTCAGGTGGGGAAGGCGGGTGTGGGGGCCTTGCCCCTGAGTCGGTGTGGGGGCCTTGCCCCTTAGTCAGTGTGGGGCGATGGCTCCCTTACTGTTCTCCTTGTGCCCCTCCCCTGTCATGTGGCTCACATGGCCCTGCTGGGGATCCCAACAGCAGCATGAAGGCATTGCAGCCAGAACCCCGTGGCTGGACACCCTCGGCTGGCAAGGTCAAGGAGGGAGGGACTGAACCCCTTCCCCCAGGTCTCCTGACAGTCAGAGAGGACAAGAACAGGCAGGTGTCTCAGATGTGGACACACCTGGCCACCTCCTGGGAGTGGACGTGGGCTGGGTTGGGTGGAAGAGGTAGTGAGGAAGGTGTCCCCAGGTTCCTGCCTGGAGCCAGACAAGACAGGTGAGAAGCCACACACCTTCTAGCAGGGCCACCTGAAGGAGGCCTCCCCTTCTGGGTTTTAGGTGCACTTGGAGTTTCTTCTGTGCCCTGCTGGTGGCAAAGGTCCTGGAAAAGCGATGGTGTTACAAGGCTTTGAAGCAGCAAGAAGAGCTCCCCAGGCGCGGGGGGCTTGGAGGAGGCGGGCATGCTGGCAAGGGCCAGGGAGAAGCTTCGCAGCTGGCCAGGATGGTCAGAGCAAGGGCTAATTCAGCCCAGCAAGGATTGATTAAGCACCGACGGGCCCTGCCATCTGCCTGGCATCGTGGGTTGAGGGTTGTGGGGACAGGGAAGGAGAAAGTGCCGGCATGTCCTTGCAGAAGAATGGGGAGGAGGCCGGCTGGTCTTTGTGCACTAAGAGGCCAGCGCAGCCCCTGGGCAAGGAAACCTAACTCTGAACTTATTGGAGAGGGGACAGGCCCTTCAGCTCAGTTGTTAAGGAAGGTCCTGCCTGGAGGCAGAGGACAGTCGGAAGTGACTGTGGGGTCCTTACAGCCTGGGCAGTCTGTGATTCTAAAAACAGACAAACAAACTCAGTGTCTCTGGGCCTTTGCCTTCCCGACCTTCCCTCTGTCTTTCTCGGACAAACGGCTCTTGGAGAGATCTGGGGCTCATTTCATAGAAAGCTGAGAATAATATGAAGTAGAGTTTCTATTTTAGAGGGTAACACTTACATAAGGTGGGATCTTTCAAAATGTTCAATCTGATACTTATTTAAAGAAACATCAAACAGCCCCACAAACACAGCGTGGAGGAGGCGGCCACTCTGCTGTCCCCCGCACCCCCAGCTGGCTGGGATGGGCAGTGTAGCCGCATCGGCTGCTCAGATGTACAGGCTGGCGAGTGCCATGGGCCAGCCTCCTGGGCCAGCTGAACCTGCCCTCCTGCTCACTGCCTGCCCCTTGCGGGGTCAGAACCAGGGTGCCTGCTGGAGACCCCAGAAATACTGCAGGTGCCCCCAGGAGGACTGAAGCCTCCAGGTCACGTTGACTTGGGACCTTGATCCTAGTCTTCCAGCACTCAGGTCCCATGCACCTGTCTTTGCAGCTCAGGCTTCTTGGGAATGAATAAACGGGGTGGGGGTGTGGGGCTGGTGGGAAGGAATGTTATACAGACTTTGTTGAATCTTTACCTGCTCCCATTGCCAGACTCAACTTTAAAGTTCCAAGAGGAAAAGGAGAGATAAAAAGAAAAATATCATATTTCAAATCCTTTCCACGGTGACTCATTTCAGAAGTGGAGTTCTGTCCTTTTTAAAAATGGAATCAACACTGTTCTTCATGAAAACAGCCTTTGTTTTCCCTCCAGCTGCGGACCTGGCCCGTCCTTCTTGGCTCTGCAGAGAACCAGAGAGGAAGCCGGGCACAGCTCTTGCGAGGGATGTGGCTGGGGCGGTGGCAGGGCGGGGCAGGAGTGTGGGGGTGCTGTTGGGGGGAGGGAAGCCACAGGGACTCTCTGCCTTCTTTAGGAGGGACCGTCACTGTCACCCCATCCCTGCCAGCTTCTAGGCCCTCACCCCACCCAATACAGCCACACACCAAGCAGGGGACTCTGGAAGTCACTCATCTTTTTGGAGCACCCTGGTCATTGGATTCTAGAATGATCCCAGTAACCCGAAAAGACATTTGGTTCCCTCCTGCAAACCCCTGTCTGGACACCCTAGGCAAGGGCTTAGGAGGTAGTTTCTTTGAGTGCCCCATGATTTTTACTTTTTGTTTTTTTGGTTTTGGGATGAAGAGACTCAAACGTCTGTGCTCTGCGCGGTATCCTGTCAACTGTCTGATGCTTTGGAGTGTACTGAAAATATGTGTACATTTGGGACACTTAACCTTGGACTTGGAAAATTAAAAATACTGGCCGGGCAAGGTGGCTCACGCCTGTAATCCTAGCACTCTGGGAGGCCGAGGCGGGCGGATC
>CAUYRT010087409.1:0-18854 GCA_963574885.1 Lepilemur ruficaudatus | reverse complement strand
CTATTCCTAGTTTTCTGAGAGTTTTTTTTTTTTTTTTTTTTTTTAGACAGAGTCTCACTCTGTTGCCCGGGCTAGACTGAGTGCCGTGGCGTCAGCTTAGCTCACAGCAAACACAAACTCCTGGGCTAAAGCAAACCTTATGCCTCAGCCTCCCGAGTAGCTGGGACTACAGGCACGCGCCACCATGCCCAGCTAATTTTGTTTCTATATATATCGTTAGTTGGCCAATTGATTTCTTTCTTTCTATTTATAGTAGAGACGGGGTCTCACTCTTGCTCAGGCTGGTTTACTCCTGACCTTGAGCGATCCGCCCGCCTCAGCCTCCCAGAGTGCTAGGATTACAGGCGTGAGCCACCGCGCCCGGCCTGAGAGTTTTTTTAAAAATCATGAATGGGTTGTGGATTTTATCAAAACTTTTTTCTGCATCTGTTGATATGATCATATGACTTCTTGCCTGTTGATGTGGTCAGCTACATTGATTTTTGAATGTTGAGCCATCCTTGCACAACAGGAACAAATCCTACTTGCTTGTGGTATATAATTCTTTTTATAGGTTGTTGGATTTAATTTGCTTATATTTTGTTGAGGATTTTTGCATCTGTGTTTATGAGAGATGTTGGTCTGTAATTTTCTCTTTCTGTAATGTCTTGGTCTGATTTTGGTATTAGGGTGACACTGGCCTCATAGGATGGGTTAGGAAGTATTCCTTCTGCTTCTGTCTTCTGGAAGAGATTGCAAAGAATTGGTATAATTTCTTCCTTAATGTTTGGTAGACTTCATTAGTGAACCCATTTGGGTCTATTGCTTTCTGTTTTGGAAGCTTATTGCTTACCAATCCAGTTTCTTTAATAGGTATAGCCTGTTCAGATTATCTGTATTTTGTGAGTTTTGGCAGATTGTGTCTCTCAAGGAATTGGTCATGGCTAAGTTATAACACTTGTGAGCATAGGATTATTCATAGTATTCCTATATTATCCTATTAATGTGTGTTTCGAGGGATCTGTAGTGATGTTTCCTCTTTTATTTCTGATATTAGCAATTTGTGTCATCTCTCTTTTTTTTTTAGCCTAGCTAAAGGCTTAATCAATTTTATACATCTTTTCAAAGAACCAGCTTTTAGTTTTGTTCTTTTTCTCTATTGATTTACTATTTTCAGTGTCACTGAACTGTATTCTAATTTTTGTTATTCCTTTTCTTGGCTTACTTTGGACTTAATGTGCTCTTCCTTTCTAGTTTCCTAGTGTGAAAGTTTAGATGACTGGTTTTAGACCTTCTTTTCTCATATATGTATTCAGTGCTATAAATTTCCCTCTAAACACTACTTTGTTGCATCCCACAAATTTTGATAATTGTATTTTTAAATTTCTCTTGAGATTTTTCTTTAACCCTGTATTATTTAGAAGTTTATTATTTAAACTCCAAGTAGTTTGATATTTTCCAGCTATCTTTCCATTACTGATTTCTAGCTTAAGTCCACTGTGGTCCGAGAGCATGTGTGATGTGATTTCTATTCTTTTAAATGTATTAGTGTGTGTTTTTATGACCCAGAACATGGTGTATCTTGGTGTATGTTCTTTGGGAGCTTGAGAACAATGGTTTGCCACTGTTGGATAAAGTTGCCTAGAAGCGTCCATTATATCCACTTGGTTGATGATGCTGTTGAGTTCAGCTACGGTCCTTACTGATTTTCTGCCTGCTGGATCTGTCAGTTTCTGATACAGGGTTGTTGATATCTCCAGCTATGATAGTGGATTTATTTCTCCTCACATTTCTATCAGTTTTTGCCTCATATAGTTTCATGCTCTGTTGTTAGCCACATCCATATTAAGGATCTTTATATTCTTGTAGAATTACCTACAAGAGTATATTCTTGTAGAATTGACTCCTTTATTAATATATAATGCCCCTCTTTATCTCTGGTAATTTTTTTGCTCTGAAGTCAGCTCTGTTTGAAGCGAATATAGCTACTCCACCTTTCTTTTGATTAGTATTAGCGTTGTATACCTTTTTTCATCCCTTTAACTTTTTTTTTGGAGACAGAGTCTTACTTTCTTGCCCTGGGTAGAGTGCAGTGGTGCCTTCATAGCTCACTGCAACCTCAAACTCCTGGGCTCAAGTGATCTTCCTGCCTCAGGCACCCCCACCCCCACCCCAATAGCTGTGACTACAGGCATGTGCCACCACAACCGACTAATTTTTTTCTATTTTTGGAGGAGATAGGGTCTCACTCTTGCTCAGGCTGGTCTCAAACTCGTGAGCTCAAGCAATCCTCCCACCTCGGCCTCCCAGAGTGCTAGGATTACAGATGTGAGCCACAGCGTCTGGCCCATTCATCCCTTTTACTTTTAATCTATACATGTCTTAATATTTAAAGTAGATAGTTGGGTCTTGTTTTTTCATCCATTCTGACAATTTCTGTCTTTTAATTGATTGTATTTAGACTGTTGAAGTTTAATGTGATTATTGATATAGTTGAATTTAATATCTACCATATTTGTTACTGTTTTCTATTTCTTGCCCTTATTCTTTGTTTTTTTCTCTTTGGCTCTTTTTTTACCGTATTGATTTAATTGAGCTTTTTATATGATTCCATTTTCTTAGCATATCAAATATATATGTATATATTTACCTTTTTATTGGTTGCCCTGAAGTTTGCAATACATATTTATAACAAATCCACATCCACTTTGAAATGATACTATACTACTTTATGGGTAATGCAAATACCTTATAATAACAAAATATTTCTAATTCCTTCCTGCCATCCCTTATATCATTGCTATCATTCATTTCACTTATACATAGGCCTACATAATCCAATACATTTTTGCTATTATTTTGAACAAGCTATTTTCTGCTAGATCAATTAAGAATAAGAAAAATATCTGGGCATGGTGGCTCATGAGCGTAATCCCCGCACTTTGGCACTTTGGGAGGCTGAGGCAGGAGGATTGCTGGAGTCCAGGAGTTTGAGGTTGCAGTGAGCTATGATTGTGCCACTGCACTCTAGTGTGGACAACAGAGTGAGACTTTGTCTCAAAAAAAGGGAAAAAAAAAGAGTAAGAAAAATAAATGTTTTTATTTGCCTTCACTTATTCCCACTGTAATGTTGTTTCTTTCTTCATATAGACCCAAGTTTCTGACCTATATCAATTTCTTCCTTTCTGAAGAACTTTTTAACATTTCTTGCAAGACAGGTCTACTGACAATAAATTCCCTCAAGTTCGTTTGTCTGAGAAAGTATTTCTCCTTCTCTTTTGAAGAATACTTTCTCAGCATGCAGAGCGCTACTTTGGTTGGGTTTTCCCCCCTCAACACTTTAAATATTTTACTCCACTTGAGTGAGATATGGGATATAATTCTTCTGTTACTCTGAGTAAGGTGTTTTTCCCCCTGTTTTAAGGTTTTCTGTTATCTTTGATTTTCTGGAGTCTGCATATGATAAGTTTTAATGTTGTTTTTTTGGCATTTATCCTGCCTGGTGTTCTCTGAGGTTACTGGATCTGTGGTTCTGTGTCTAACGCTAATTTGGGGAAATTCTTAGTTGCTGTTTCAAATATTGCTATTTCTTTCTCTTTTTCTTCTCCTGATATTCCCATTACGCATGTGTTACATGTTGTGTAGTTGTCCCATGGTTCTTGGATATTGTGTTCTTTTTTTTCCCAGACTTTTTTCTTTTTGTATTTTGATTTTGGAGGTTTCTGTTGAGCTATACTCAAGCTGAGCAGTTCTTTCCTCAGCCATGTTCAGTCTGTTAGTGAGCTCATCAAGGCATTTTTATTTGTTACATTGTTTTTGATCTCTAACATTTGTTTTTGATTCTTCCTCAGAATTTCCATCTCTTTTCCTCTGTTCTTGCATGTTGTCTATTTTATCCATTAAAGTCTTTAGCATATTAATCATAGTTTTGAATTCTTGGTCTGATAGTTCCAACATCCCTGTCATATCTGAGTGTGGATCTGTTGCTTTCTCTTTTTCCTCAAACTAAGTTTCTTGTCTTTTAGTAGGTCTTGTACTTTCTTCTTGATAGCCAGACATGTTGGTACTGGGTAAAAGGAACTGCTATAAATAGGTCTTTAGTAATGTGGTAAGGTGTGAGGGGAGGGGAAGTGTTGTATAGTCCTAAGATTAGTTCTCAGCCTTTTAGTGAGTCTGTGTCCCTAGACTGTAAACTTAGCCAGTGCTTCTCAGTCTTTCCCCCTTCCCTCTAGCCCTGTAGGAGGGCTAGAGTTGGGGATTTCTCCACTGTTGTCTACAGGGGGCTGGTATTTCGCTTCTATATGGAAGCCTAGAGTCAGATGGAGTCGGGTATTTCTTTCTTCCCAGGTTAGTTAGGCTCTGGTTAAGTAGTTTCTGCTGAAGGCAGACTCGTTAAGAAGAACTGAATGCTCTGATGTGTTTCAGCATGGTTCCTTTTCCCCTCCTTTTGCTGGAAGCATGAAGAGATTTTTGTTAATTATAATTTAGGTTTTCCTACACCAGCACTCCTTCCTGCTGAGGTTCTGTTCATGGGTTTCTGCTCTGGTAAGTTGTGACCCTTTGTAAGTTGCCTGTCTGTCTCTAATTTTCGGGCCAGTGGTTTGCCCTGTGACCTCACAAGGAGTTGATTTTTCAGTTTGTTCAGTTTTTTTACTTGTGGAGTTTGAGAATCAGTTTCCAAGCAACTTACATGCTGGACTGGAAACCCGAAGTTGATATTTTCTTTTTGAAGTATAAATTTAAATAAAATAGGTGTTTTTAAAATTAGGTAATTTTTGTATAATTTATAACACACAGATTTTATAATGAAAATTTTAAAGCTTTTTCCTTAACATCTGTGTTATATTAAGGTTGTGCTATATTTGAGCCTGAATTATTGGTATAAGATGTAGGAATTACTTTCAAAAGTATTTCTTGAATGTGTAGCAGAATTTGTCTTGCTTTTAGCAATATCTGTGGCTGCATGTTACAGTAGAAAAAGGTGTACTGTACTTTCCAACATTTTGATGAAACATGTCAAACATACAAAGAAGTGAAAATAATTCTGTGAACACCTATATGGATATATGTGCCTATTCATCTGTCATCCCTCTGAATTAATTAATCCATTTTACTATTTTATATATTGCAAAGTATTTGCAGACATCAGTGCAGTTCCCACTAAATACTTCATCATGCACATCATTAATTAGAATTCACTATTTGTTTACATTTTCAGAGAAGATAGAGACCCAGTTCATTAAAAAGCTGATAAGTGAAAGAAACAAACATTTATTCCTGGCATTGTTATTCCCTGGAAAACCAAATAATAGTTGAAATTCCCAAATTATAGGGGAAATATCGCTTTATAAAATATAACTGCATTTTCATTCCTACATATTTATCCTAGTAAAATGAAAACTTAGGTTCACACAAAAACCTGTATGTGAACATATACAACACTTGTATTCATAATTGCCTCAAACTGGGAACAAGCCGGAAGTTCTTTTGAATGGTGAAGGCTTAAAAAAACTGACACATCTATACCATGTAGTTTTATTCAGCATCAGAAAGGAATGAACTATTGTTACGTGCATCAACTTGGATGGATCAAAGGCTGTAGTGGGACATAATTGAGTTTAGGGATTTGAAGCTATGTCCTGAATTTGTATCCTAGTCTCCTACTCATTGACAAACAACTTGTCCTGTCTGTACCCCATCTCCCGTAAAAATCGAGAAGAATATTAAGTCATGAGATTGTTGTGAAATTCAGTTAGAATGTGGGTGAAAACCTGTTCTTAAACTGTGAAGTGCTACGGTTTTGATGTCACTTTCACAGTCACCACTGGCATTTTGCCTCAGTTTATGGTCAAGCATTCTGGTTTTCCATTTCCAGAATTCCCTTCTCTGTCCCCTCCTCGTCTCCCACCGATACCCCAGTCAGGACATTATATGCCCATCTTCTGTAACCTCTCTTGTTTTCTTCATCACAGGTTACTCGTAGGGGTTCCAGTTACATGCCTTGAAAGTTTTGTCAGTACTTGAATTGTAAAATGTAATCTTGTCTTGGAACAAACAAAACTTGAACCATATAGAGTGAGTCCAGTGCTCTCCTATCTATTTTAGTTTCACATCTCTTACTATGAATAGTTTATTCATTATGAAAATCTCTTCTCAGTGTCAGGGAAGGCAAAAAATCACTCTCTTAACTTTTCCTGTTGTTTTCTTAAAATTGTAAAATATACATAACATAAAGTTTCCCATTTTAATCATTCTAAGTGAACAATTCATTGGCTTTAAGTAGATTTACAGGATTGTGTGGTCATCACCATTATGCATTTTTAGAACTTTTCATCATCCCAAACAGAAACCCTGTACCCATTAAACAATAACTCCCCATTACTCCCTCCTTCCAGCCTCTGGTAACCACTGTTCTACTTT
The DNA here is from genome assembly GCA_963574885.1 of Lepilemur ruficaudatus. Classification (NCBI taxonomy): domain Eukaryota; kingdom Metazoa; phylum Chordata; class Mammalia; order Primates; family Lepilemuridae; genus Lepilemur; species Lepilemur ruficaudatus. The sequence goes on along the minus strand of CAUYRT010087409.1, from coordinate 12,455 downwards.
CTGTTTTCTATGAATTTGCCTATTCTAGGTACCTCATGTAGGTGGAATCACATATTTGTGTTTGGCTTATTTCACCTAGCACATTGTTTTCAAGGCTCATCCTTGTTGTAGCATGTATCAGTATTTCATTTCTTTTTATTGCTGAATATTACTCCATTGTATAGATTCATTTATTCATTCATCAGTTAATACACATTTGGGTTATTTCCATTTTTTGCCTATTGTTCATAATGCTACTGTGAACATTCTTTTATAAGTTTTTGTGTGGAAATAGGTTTTTATTTCTCTCAGTTGTATAGGTGCGGAATTACAGAATCATAGGATAACTCTGTGTTTAACCATTTGAAGAACTGGTTTTCTTTTCCAAATTGGCTGCAACATTTACATTCCTACTAGCAGTGTATCAGGGTTCCAGTTTCTCCAATCCTTACCAACACTTGTTATTATTAATATTTTTTTAATTATAGCCATCCTATTGGGTATGAAGTGGTATTCCATTGTGGTTTTTATTTGTATTTCCCTGATTACTAATGTTCATGTGTATTCATGTGCTTATTGCTCATTTGCTTATGTTCTTTGGAGAACTGTGTCTTTAGATCATTTGCCCATTTTTTAATTGGGTTGTCTTTTTATTATTGAATTGTAATGGGTCTTTCTGTATTCTAGATATAAGCCCTTATCAGTTACATGATTTGGAAAATTTTTCTCCCGTTTTGTGGGTTTTCTTTCACTTTCACTTTCTTTTTCTTTTTTCTTTTCTTTCTTTCTTTCTTTTTTTTTTTTTTTGCTTGCTCTCCTGGGCCAGAGTGCAGTGGTGTCATCTTAGCTCACAACAACCTTAAACTCCTGGGCTTCAGCTATCCTTCTGCCTCAGCCTCCCGAGTAGCTGGGACTATAGGTGCACACACCATGCCTGACTAATTTTTCTAATTTTGTAGAGATGGGGTCTCACCCTTGCTCAGGCTGGTCTACGAACTCCTGGCCTCAAGGGATTCTCCTGTCTTGGCCTCCGAAAGTGCTGGGATTAGAGGTGCGAGCCATCACATCAGGCCTACTTTTCACTTTATGGTGCCGTTTAAAGCATTACAGTTTCTAATTTTCATGATGTTTAGTTTATCTATTTTTTCTTTGTTATTTTTGTGTATGTGTATCTTAATTTAATATGTCTTTTAAGTCTATTTTAATCTACTTCCCCCTCCCCCCATTTATCTGTTGAAGAATTGTGCCTGTTTGACCTGTAGAGTTTCCTATGGTCTGGATTTTTTTTTAATTGTGTTCTCATGCTACAGTTCAGTTTATCTCTCTGTCTTCTATATTTTCTAGAAATTGACAGCTAGGTCAAGAGACTTGATCAGATTCTGTTCAATGGCTTTTAAATTTTATTTTTAAAATTATTGTACTGTTCAAATTGACCTTTTGGGGGGTATATAGTTCTAAGAATGTTAACACATTTATAGATTAATGTAACCACCACCACAATCACTATTCAGAGCAGTTCAGTCACCTAAAAACTCCTTCATGCTATATCTATCCCTTTGTAGTCACACACTTAACCCCTTCCCTAACCCTTGGAAACCACCAGTCTGTTCTCTGTCACTATAGTTTTGTGTTTTTGAAGTACCCTTTTGAGATTAGCTTCTTTCACTTAGCATTATTATGCCTTTTGGGATCCATCCAAGATGTTGCATGTATCAGTAGTCTTGTTCCTTTCTGTTGTTGGTTAGTATTCCATTGAATGGATGTGCCAGTTTGTTTATCCATTCACTTCTTGAAGGACTTTTGGGTTTTGTTTTTTTGTTTTTTTTTTTTTTAGTTTTTGGTGATTATGAATAGGGCTGCTGTGTACATTCACGTATATATTTTTGTTTGAACATAAATTTTCGTTTCACTAGGTAAATACCCTGGAATAGGATTACTGGTATATTTATAAAGAAATATTTCCCTATTGGTTTTCTAGGAAATAGGAAAGGCAAGATAAATGCTTGAAGCTTTTTCATTTTTTTAGCAGTTTCTTTTAATAGAGTATTTTTAAGAGCAGTTTTAGGTTCACAGCAAAATTGAAGGGAAAGTACAAGGAGTTCCTGTATTCCCCCTGATCCACACAGGCACAGCCTGCCCCGCTGTCACCGTCCCCCGCCAGAGCAGTACATGTGTTACAACTGATGACTCTATGTTGACATGTCATTGTTAACCAGTCTGTGCATTACATTAGGGTTCACTCTTGGTGTTGTACAGTATATGGGTTTTGACAAATATATAATGATGTATATCCACATTATAGTATCATACAGAGTAGTTTCACTGCTCTAAAAATCCTCTGTGCTCCACCTATTTATCCCTCCTTCCCTTCAACCCTGGCAACCACTGATCTTTTTACTGCCTTCATAGTTTTGCTGTTTCCAGAATGTCATACAGTTGCAATTGTAACAATTTTTAAAATAATGAATTAGTTCCCTATCTTTTCTGATGGTGATTGATTTTCTTTTCTTTTTTTTTTTTTTTGAGACAGAGTCTCACTGTGTTGCCCTTGCTAGAGTGCTGTGGCATCAGCCCAGCTCACAGCAACCTCAAACTCCTGAGCTCAAGCAATCCTCCTGCCTCAGCCTCCTGAGTAGCTGGGACTACAGGCATGTGCCACCATGCCCAGCTAATTTTTTCTATATATTTTTAATTGTCCAATTAATTTCTTTCTATTTTTTAGTAGAGACAGGGTCTTGCTCTTGCTCAGGCTGGTTTCGACCTCCTGACCTTGAGCGATCCACCCGCCTCGGCCTTCCAGAGTGCTAGGATTACAGGCGTGAGCCACGATGCCTGGCCTCTTTTCTTTTTTGAATTGGTATGAACCCATTTATTTACTGGTTCTATCCACTGTAGTTTTTATACATGTTTAAAGTCAAACTGTCCCATTTTTGGCCATGGGAATATCTTCAGGTTGGCTTCTGAGTCCTTCTGACATGATTCAAATTGTCTTTGTTAATTCCCTTAATACCTTATAAAACGAGACATTGCGGGAACATCTTCTACAATTTCTGCCTCACACCTGGAGTATCTCCAAGAAGCCTTGGTTTTTTTTCCAGTGGAAAATGGTATCCCCTTGGCCGGGCGTGATGGCTCACGCCTGTAATCCTAGCACTCTGGAAGGCCGAGGCGGGCAGATTGCTCAAGGTCAGGAGTTCAAAACCAGCCTGGGCAAGAGCGAGACCTCGTCTCTACTATAAAATAGAAATAAATTAATTGACCAACTAAAAATATATAGAAAAAAAAATTAGCCAGGCATGGTGGTGCATGCCTGTAGTCCCAGCTACTCGGGAGGCTGAGGCAGTAGGATCACTTGAGCCCAGGAGTTTGAGGTTGCTGTGAGCTAGGCTGACGCCATGGCACTCACTCTAGCCCGGGCAGCAGAGTGAGACCCTGTCTCAAAAATAAGAAAAGAAAATGGTATTCCCAAACCCCAGTCAGGACTGTAGAGGTGCTTGGATGCTCATTGCTACTGAGTTACTCTTTGTTTCTAGGCCTTTTCAGTGGATATACTTGCAGATAAAAATTGGGAATCCTGGTTTTTAAGGACATACGGGTGATAGAATATTTCATAATTACTCATTTATTTTGTTACACATTTCATATCTGACAGTTATAGAATAACAATACGAACATATCCACCACCAGTTGAAAACATTTTTTGTGTATGCTCTCCATTTCCCTCCATTACCTGTGTAGTTGTGTTCTATGTGTCATTAGAGCATATATGCCGTTATGCCCATTATACTCTGTTTTCATCCCTATTTAGCCTACAAGTAACTATTTAATGCTCATCTCCAGTCCTCATGTCAACATCCTTCTACTTATGTTGGTTCTCTGAAACTCACTTTCTAGTAGATTTCTCTAGAAAGGCTCATAGGAACAATATTCCCTGAAGTTTTGTTTTTGTTTGTTTGTTTGTTTTTTGTGGTTTTTTTGTTTTTTGTTTTTTTGAGACAGAATCTCACACTGTTGCCTGGGCTAGAGTGCTGTGGCATCACCTAGTTCACAGCAACCTCAAACTCCTTGGCTCAAGCGATCTTTCTGCCTCAGCCTCCTGAGTAGCTTACTTTTTAAGCCACTTCCATCTGTAGACATCTCTATGTGTATTAAAAATACCATATTTTGGCCGGTGTGGTGGCTCACACCTGTAATCCTAGCACTCCGGGAGGCCAAGGCAGGCGGATCGCTGCAGGTCGGGAGTTCAAGACCAGCCTGAGCAAGAGCGAGACCCTGTCTCTACTAAAAATAGAAAGAAATTAATTGGCCAACTAAAAAAATACATAGAAAAAATTAGCTGGGCATGGTGGTGCATGCCTCTAGTCCCAGCTACTCAGCAGGCTGAGGCAGAAGGATTGCTTGAGCCCAGGAGTTTGAGGTTGCTGTGAGCTAGGCTGATGCCACAGCATTCTAGCCCGGGCAACAGAGTGAGACTCTGTCTCAAAACAAAAAACAAACAAAAAACACCCCCCGTATTTTATAACAGTTAGCCTGTCTTGGGAAAGCTTCAGTTATATAAAGTTTAAGATCTTTGTGACTTGGGTTTTCCTAGAAAACTAATTTGTATCCTCAAGTTAGAAATTTATGCTTGAAGTTTGGTACTTCCTTTGACTATGCATCTCATCTCCTAAAAGTAATGGCACTTACCATATCAACTTCATAGATTAAGAGATCATTACATTTTTCAAAAAAATTTCATGCTACTGCCTACAATTTATACTCCTCTCTTACTAAAAGTGAGTATAACAGCATGATGAACATGTTGTTTTCCCTCTCTTGCCACAATGGTAAACTTGATTCTAAGGGGATCACTGCCACATCATGGTTTAGCCACAGATATTTCTTGATCTACATTTTATTCGTTACTTAGGTCAGACTTAAGCATGTGCGTGTGTGTGTGTGTGTATGTGTATGTGTATGTATGTAGATTCTAAATCTTTCTGTTCTGAAAGTATTCAGTTTTCCATCCTGAGTAAATTCAAATCTCCAATTTTATTCTAGTCTTTGTGTGTGGATAAAACCCTAATTATAGCCTAATTTTACTATTTTTTGGTAAGAATTTTTTAAACAGCTTTATTGAGATATAATTCACATATACAATTCACTCATTTAAAAGACATATTTTAGTGTTTTTAGTATATTTGCAGATCTGTACAACCATCATCAGTTGTACAGATACTCAGTTTTAGAACATTTTCATCTAAATAGTCTTCTGGATTTTGCTCTGTTGTTGTATCATGGACAATTGGTGCAGGATTTGGGAAGAGAAAGTATGGCATCAAGATTAAAAGCGCAGTGTCTGGAGTCAGACTGCTCTGGGTTTAAATTCCAGCTCTCTGCCATTTATTAATGGTATGACTTCAGCCAGGTTACTCAACCACTCTGAGTCTCAGTTTTCTTAATCTATAATATGGAATTAGTAATGGTACCTGTATCCTAGGCTTATCTTAAGGATTAAATAAGATAATAAATGTGTAGAATTTAGCACAGTAACTGGCACATAATAAATGTTCAATAAACGGAGCTCAGTAAATATCATTGTTGCCATAATTTTGTTCTTAAATCGACCGGCAAGTGTTTGATGCTATTAGGCATTGCTATTAAGTACTGAATGGTGTTTCTATCAGTGATTCAGGATGTTTTCTGTATCTAGCAACCTTTTAATATAGCTGCTTACGTTTATTTTCTTATAAAAACTTCTAATTACTCTTGGAGAATACAGTTGGTTTCCTATTGATAGAGAACAATAATAGTAGTTTACACTTAGAAAGTGCTTACTGTTTGTCTGGCACTGTTCTAAGTTCTATCCCTATATTAACTCCTTTGATCCTCACCTTTCAGATGCATGCAGTTATTGTCCTCATTTTGCAGATTGGGTATAGAGGAGGTTAAGCGACTTTGGTCAAAGGATTACAGCAGGTAAGTGGTATAGCCAGAAATCTAACCTTGGTACTCAGTCTGGCTACAGAGCCCATGCTCTTATCCCTACATTCCTCACTTTTTCCCTCTCCTTCCTAAAAGAATGGTAGATAATTTCAAACATCTTGACATCTTGGCTGCTAGGGGTTCTATGTTGAGAAGGACTGTGAGGTCTTTAATGCTTGTTTCCAAGGGGAACTGAAATGAATAGTGATGTCTGCTGTCGGCCTCAGGTGGCCTGTATATTTACCATCTGGGTCAAACCATACATTGATGATCCTGCTTCACCACCCTAGAGTGTGGCTCCCCCATGGGACCATGGCCAGACACAGGGCACCCTTCCTGGGCTCTCCCCGCAGAATACCTGTTTGAACCTGCGCCACCTGCTCCTTGCATGCTGTCAAATCCTGTCAGTCCTTGGAAGGCTACCTTAAATTTCTTCCCTGGAGTCAGCCCTGGTGATCTTCCCACCTGTGAAGCAGTGATCTTTTGTGCTCTTTTGTTAATCATCATGTGTAGTGGTATGACATTTGTATTGGCATCTAGTATCATTATTTAAATTTTAATATCTTTATGGCTTGACTCCTTATGTTGATTAAATGTTGCTTGTAGGTAGGGAACTGTGTCTTAAGTGGTTTCAAATTTGCTCTAGTGCCCCTGGAAGTATATATTTTTTTCTTCGTCTTTAAGTCTCACTATCTGTTGATGATACAATATTCTCTGAAATTCTTCGGTGTAAATGATCCAAAGTAAAAAAAGAATAGAAGAAGAAAAAAAATATTCTCTGAAATTCAAATATATCTAGCTTCACAAATTTAGTCCCAAATGTACAGGATATGTTTTTGCAAGAAGGTGGGTAGTCCCTAGTCAGGCTGTTGGATTATGTGCATTATACTGGGATAGTTGCTTCTGATTGTCTGCAACTCTTTAGAACCTGGTGTTGCTTCCTTTTGAAATCTTCCTTGATTGCCCTAGTTGCTGCCCATGCTACATATAGGCCCATCCCTTAGGCATATGACTCACTGATTTAAAAGACAGTGCTGTACAGTAATTAACTACTTGCCTCTCATCACATAGAGATGAGAGCTTAAATGTAGGCTTCCCAGCTAAAACTTTCTTCCCTGTGTATTTACCCACCTACAGACATGTAGCAACACTGTCCCACATCTGGCCGTTGGAGGAAAACTATTTCCCCCTCCTGTTGGAAGTGATTAGTTTACATACTCCTGTACAAGTGATAGATTTTACAGAGGTGCTGTTAATTGAAAAGAATTTCATTCTATTTTATTTTTGAGACAGAGTCTCACTCTGTTGCCTGGGCTAGAGTGCTGTGGCATCAGGCTAGCTCACAGCAACCTCAGCCTCCTGGGCTCAGGTGATCCTTCTGCCTCAGCCTACCAAGTAGCTGGGACTACAGGCATGGGGCACCATGCCCGGCTAATTTTTTACATATATTTTTAGTTGGCCAATTAATTTCTTTCTATTTTTAGTAGAGACAGGGTCTCGCTCCTGCTCAGGCTGGTTTTGAACTCCTAACCTTGAGCAGTCCTGCAGCCTTGGCCTCCCAGAGTGCTAGGATTACAGGCATGAACCACCACGCCCAGTTTGATTTTAATAAACTCTGTCAGACCAACATTGTTCACTAAACCCTACAAGTAAAATTATTACTCGTAACTAATAAAGTACATATTGCCCACATTTTTACTTTAAAAACTTACAAATTGCTAGAAGAGTTGAATGGATAGTAAATTCTCATTCATTTGTAAACATTTTGCCTCATTTGCTTTCTCTTTCTCTCTGTTTATAAAAACATACATTTTTTTCTGGGCAATTTAAAAGTAAGCTGCAAACATCTAGACAATTAACCCCTACATAGTTTAGCAGGTATATCCTAAGAACAAGGTTGTTTCTCTTATCAAACCTAAGAGATTTAGTATTAATACAATATTATCTAATATGTGACCCTTATTTACATTTCCTTTATTTTCCTACCAGAACAGTTCTTTATAGCTGTTTTGATTTTTGATCCAGGAACCAATCAAGGAAAAAAAAAATATATATATATATTGCATTTGACTGTTAAATTTCTTTAGCTACTACACCACCTCTACTACCCCTGCCCCTGTGGTCTTTTATGCAATCTTATCATGTTTTTCCTTTTTATATATAGGATATCCCACAGTTTGATGATTATATTTCATGACTATGAATACATTAAAATTAAAAAGTTTTGTAATATATGCAATGTAGGTAGCATTGTGTATCCATTGCATTACATTAGGAGGTGAAGTAAATTTTTTTTTCTGTTTTTTTCACTTTATAATAGCCTAATATTTGTTTTGATGTATTGCTCTTAAAGATTTGTGGTACAGTGACCTCAAATTTCAAAATATAGTCTTGCAGTTATTTACTCTTAATTTTGTTAGTATGATATATTCCAAAAATATGGAAAGTGCTGTAGTGCTATGTCTATAATATACATAATAATCAAGCACATTAACATAAATGTAAAGACATTTATGTCATCTGGGTATGTAGCTAAATACACAGATTTTAAAAATATTAACATTTTTTTAGCTGCATTTGCTTCAGATTAAAATAGAATTTATATTCTAAAACCTATCCTTCATACAAAGGTATATATAATATAGATGTACATTTTAAATAATCATAACCGTAAGTGAATAAATCTGGCCCAACCTTCTTTCTTAAGAAATGTAATGGCGTCTTTAAACACCTTTATGCTTCAAGACAATTACTTCTCCCTCTCCAGAGTTAACTTCCTCCTAAATTGTAGTGTTATTCCCTTAGTTTTTCTGTAAGATTTACCACGTTTGTATTTTCTCTTTAATATACCTTTTTTTGCTTGTCCTATTTTTGAGCTTTGTATGGATGGAATTATACTCTATGTATATATTCTTCTTGGACTTGTTTTTTTCATTCAGTATTTTAATTTTGAGATTTCATTCATATTGACATTCTTAGCTGAGGTTCATTCATTTTCACCACTATGTGATGATTCCATTTTGTGAGTATACTACAGTTTATCCATTTTGCTGTTCTTTGACACTTGGGTTTCCTCTAGTTTTCGCTTTCTCTTAAGAAAACAGTGCTGTAAATATTGTTGTGCATGTCTCATTGTAGCTGTATAGAAAAGGTCCTCTAGGTTTTATACCCAGAGCTAGAACTGTTGTGTCTTTGGATATGTGTACTGTCAACTTTACTAGGTAATGGCAAAATGTTTTCTTTTAAACAGTTGTGGATTAAGCCAAATAAGGAATTCAAGAGGAGCAGATTTGTGAGAAGATGGAAAAACAAGATGAGTTATGTTTCATGTGTTTTGAGTCTTAGCATATGTATTTAGAAATGTCTAGTAGGAGTTTGAGTTGTGTTTGCTTTTTAGCTCCACCCGTCTTTGTTTTTTCCGGGGTTGACTCATTCAGGTATGTCATCTTTCCCTTCTCCTTAAGTGGTCTTTTTCTTTTTAATCATAATATCACAGCATAACAATTACTTGATTGTAATGGACGATGTGTTCAGTTTTTATACCTCAGCCTCAGGCTGTCATATGCATCCTTTTTATTCTCCTGTGGGGTCCCCAACACCCTGTCCCCCGGCCAGTGAAATTTAGGAAGGCAGGGGGCACAGTGGTGGTTGAGAAGCTTCAGCTACTCCTTTCCTCCATCCATCATATCACAGCCTCAGCCCCGCCCCCTGTCACCTCCTCATGGAAGACAATGGGAAAATTGTCTTCCATGAAACTGCCTGCATCATCCTGAAACCAATCCGTGGTGACAAAAAAGTTGGTGAGGTTGGAGGCTGCTGCTGTAGACTTACCTGATTCCCAGGGATGATGTAAATGAAAAATAGGCAGAGGGTAGTGGTATTAGCAAATGTGCATTCCAGGTAGGTGTTAGCACAGAAGAGAAAACGTAAGAAAAAGATGGGGATACAAGCTAAAACATGCAAATGAGCAAGTAAATAAGTAAATACAGCATTCTTTGGGGACCATTTAGGTCTAGAATAAACAGTATGTATTAATAGTCACTGATGATTTCACTGTATTGTAGCATAACTCTGTAATTGGTGTTCATAATGTTAATTCTAAATTTCTTTATGTGTTGAGAAGGTGCAACAATGCACATTTTAGAAGAATTAGTGGACCCTTGGCAATCTAGAATCACTTCCTGACAATTCCTCCTAGTAGAAAATTTATTGTTTCATGTGGTGAAATTATTCAAAGTAGCTTGCTCTGAGGTACTCTTACTTATCAGACAGTAAAAGAAATGGTCTATTGATAATTTCTGAAAACCTCTACAGCTACAGTCCCCAACCCCTAGACTGGTACCAGTCCATGGCCTATTAGGAACCAGGTCACACTACAGGAGGCGAGCAGCAGAAGCAGCTTTATCTGTATTCACTGCCGCTTTCCATCGCTTGCATCACCGCCTGAGCTCTGCCTGAGCTCCGCCTCCTGTCAGATCAGTGGTGGCATTAGATTGTCACAGGAGCACAAACCCTACTGTAAACTGCGCATGCATGCGAGGGATCTAGGCTGAGAATCTAATGTCTGATGATCTGAGGTGGAGCTAGGGCAGTGATGCTAGCACTGGGGAGCAGCTGCGAATACAGATTGTCAGTAGCAGAGAAGTTTGACTGCACAATAAATGTAATGCACTTGAGTCATCCGAAACCATTCCCCCCATCCCCCACCCCCAGTCTGTGGAAAAATTGTCTTCCATGAAACCAGTCCCCGGTGCCAAAAAAGTTCACTGCTCTGTAGGAGAAAAACAGGTGATATACAGTATATTTCTATACTGACTAAATTGGATTCACTTGGAAAGGGAAAGAGGATGTATCAAATAATTTAAGTGTCTTATGTTGTATTATGTTATTAAATTGTAGTGAATAAAAGAATATTGAAGTGGTTTTCTTCGTCTTTTTTTTTTTTTTTTTTTTGAGACAGAGTATAACTCTGTTGCCCGGGTTAGAGTGCCGTGGCATCAACCTAGCTCACAGCAACCTCAAACTCCTGGGCTCAAGCAATCCTTCTGCCTCAGCCTCCCAAGTAGCTGGGACTACAGGTATGCGCCACCATGCCTGGCTAATTTTTTCTATATATATTTAGTTGGCCAATTAAGTTCTTTGTATTTTTTTTTTTTAGTAGAGATGGGGTCTCACTGTTTCTCAGGCTGGTTTCGAACTCCTGACCTTGAGCAATCCACCCACCTTGGCCTCCCAGAGTGCTAGGATTACAGGCGTGAGCCACCGCGCCCGGCCTATTGAAGTGGTTTCATGATTCATAGTTGGGAAGGATAAATTGAGAAAGAACATAGAGAGAGATGATTATCTGGGGTTTCATTTTGCTGTTAGGTGCTACCCCTAGAACAGATTGGCACTCGCCTTGGGATAACCACTGCTTCCCAGAGGAGGAGGGATACCAAGAGGTCCTTTCCTAATTTAAGACTGAGGCTTCGGAAGTTGACCTGGGAACTGCTGTTTTGCTTAGTCCTCTACTACCAGGACTCTCCATTCCATAGGAAACTAGAAACCACTGAAGAATTGAAGTTTCCTAGCTAATCTTTTCTTCTTTGTTCAAAATATGCCCATGTGGCTGGGTGCTGTGGCTCACACTGCCTGTAATCCTATAATCCTAGCACTTTGGGAGGCCAAGGCAGGACGATTGTTTGAGGCCAGGAGTTCAAGACCAGCCTGAGCAACATAGTGAGACCCTTGTCTCTACAAAAATTTTTAAAAACCCAGCCATATGTGGTGGCACGTGCCTGTAGTCTCAGCTACCCAGGAGGCTAAGGTAGGAGGATTGTGTGAGCCCAGGAGTTTGAGGTTGCTGTGAGCTATGATCACGCCACTTACATGCTCAACGGCAATGTATGAGAGATCCCAGGGGACAGAGTGAAACCCTGTCTCAAAAAAAAAAAAGCACATAGGTATATACTCACATATGTATACTCACACCCACATAAAAGAAAGATGATGTCTTGAGTAAGTCTTTGAACAGTTATTCTATTCAAGATCTAATGGAACGCAGAGGTAAAAACACTATCTTTAGAAAACAGATTTTTCAAAATCTTGAAATAATTATAGATTCACAGGAAATTGCAAAAATGGTAAGGAGAGGTCCCTTGTACCCTTCATCTTTCCTGTGATAGTTACTTCTTTTTTTTTTTTTTTTTGAGACAGAGTCTCACTCTGTTGCCCGGGCTGTAGAGTGCCGTGGCATCAGCCTAGCTCACAGCAACTTCAAACTCCTGGGCTCAAGTGATCCTTCTGCCTCAGCCTCCCAAGTAGCTGGGACTACAGGCATGCGCCACTATGCCCGGCTAATTTTTTACATATATTTTTAGTTGTCCAGTTAATTTCTTTCTATTTTATAGTAGAGATGGAGTCTCGCTCTTACTCAGGCTGGTCTTGAAATCCTGGCCTTGAGCTATCCACCCGCCTCGGCCTCCCAGAGTGCTAGGATTACAGGCGTGAGCCACCGCGCCCGGCCGATAGTT
>CAUYRT010087407.1:0-24233 GCA_963574885.1 Lepilemur ruficaudatus | reverse complement strand
GGTTTCCCTGAAGTGTATACAATAGGAGCTCAATAAATGTTTGTTGATGAATGTGCCCGGCAGTGACAGAAGTATAGAGGAAAGAACACTGGGTTTGGGGTTAAATTCCAGATTGGTCACAGACTCGCTCTGTGACTCTGGACAGGTCAGGGCAATTCTCTGGCCCTCAGTTTCCTCATCTGTTAGAGGAAACTAACACACTCTCCCTGGTAGGACTGAGGTGAGGGTGACAGATGTCCATGGGTGTGAATGTACTCTGTTCCGTGAGAATGCTGCACAGTCATTACCATCACTCACCCAACAAGTGAATGCCCAAGGTGTGTTGACAGATATACTAGTTAGAGTGCTTTTGGCTGCAAGTAACAGAATACCTGATTAAATGTGGCTTAAATCATAGAGATTATTATTTTTAACATTTTACATTGGTATATTGCATAAATAAAGCACACAAATCTTGAGCTGTATGGCTCAAGGAATTTTTTGCAAATGTACCCACCACCCAGATCAAGATGTAGAACATTCTTGATACTTCCTCGTGCTTGGGAGGAAAAGTCAAGTCTCCTCATGGCCAACCCCTGCCAGAGCCCTGCAGTGTCCTCCAGGTAGGAGGACCATCAGAGGTGATGCAGGCCATGTCTAGATGTGGCCCCAGGACCTTCCCATTAAACACCAGCCTGCCACAGGAAAGGACTGCCTCTGTCCCCACACCCTGGAGTCCCGCTTGGTCCTTTTGGAAGCAGGAATTCCTCCCCCCCCCTCAAATAAACAGCAAGTTTGGGGGCCAGGAGAGAAGGCAGTGGGGCCCGGCAGTTTGCAAGACCCCATCAGCATAATCCTACTCCCCAGGAGGAATGTGTTGGCCCCAGGCTCAGCACCAGCAGGGTTTGCAAAGTGGGGACAGAAACCCAAACCCTGAAGGTTCTCGGCAACCACCATGCAAATGGGGCATCTTCACCCTCAGACCTCACAGGCTGCTTGCGTGGATTCACTCATTCATCTACTCATTCATTCGTTCCTTCATTTACCCAACTGATGTTTTTTGAGCACCTTACCTCAAGGAGCTTCTTAATTTTAATGCAGTTCAATTTATCCATCTTTTCTTTTATGATAGTGCCCTATTCTCAGAGCTGGGGGGTTGAAGGTAGACAGTGGCAGACTAGGCTGCCTCTTGGAGCTGAAGTGGAAGAAGAGAGACCTTAAACGCATTAATCCCAGCCAGGCGCGGTGGCTCATGTCTATAGTCCCAGCACTTTGGGAGGTTGACGCTGGAAGATCACTTGAGCTCAGGAGTTCGAGACTACCCTGAGCAAGAGTGAGACCCCCATCTCTACTAAAAACAGAAAAATTAGCTCAGTAGTGGTGTGAGCCTGTAGTCCCAGCTAGTTGGGAGGCTGAGGCAGGAGGATTGCTTGTACCCAGTTTGAGGTTGCTGTGAACTATGGTGATGCCACCGCACTCTAGCCCCCATCTCAGAAAAACAATCCAATTAACCCCATCAATATGCAATTTGAGTGTGATGACACGAAAGGGAAGAGTGTAGAGATGAACAAAGCCAGGCGACTCTGACATCTTTGGGAGGTAGGGAGGACACTGGCACTTTTCGTTTGGAACCCCCGCCTTGTATCAAATATTTCTAAATGCACCCACGTTAAATATATTTTTAACTGTAAAAATTATTTGAAAGAGTTTTAAAATTTTACCTTTTGTAAGTGTAGACTCTGAATAATTTCTTTAATTAATACTTGTCTAGATTACACGACAATCGGCATGCATATGGAAATACTTGCAAAGGGAGGAAAATAGAACCCACCGAGGGTTTCAACTCCACCTTGCAATGCTGAATGGGCCGGGGTTCTGAGTAGGACTTTATTTGGGCAAAGAGATCTGTGGTTAAAATACTTTGAAACTTTCCCTCCCTCAACACCACCCCTGCACCAGGACGGTGGGGTTTGGGCTGGGTGGGAAAGGCGGTATGGGACAGTTTGGGGTGGCGGGGACAGCTCTGGGTGTCCAAGGCCTTCATGACTGGAGGGGGTCCCTGGTTCAGCATCTGGAGGATGCAATGGGAGGAGGGGCCGCCCCTGGGCCGGGGATGGGAGGGTGGTTAGCGGGTGATGACTGCAGGACCAGGGCAGGCTGTAATCTTGGCCTGGGCCCCCTCCAGCTGGCAGCCTATGACGGCAGGAGCCCCCCAGGAGCAGCAAGAGGCACTCTCTGTCCCTTCCTGCGGGCACAGATTGTGGGAGGAAGGCCTCTGGCTGCTCTCAGGGAGGGAAGGCTAAACCTATCCTGGGCTGAGACCCAGGTGAGTTTTGGAAAGGAATCATCCTTGGAGCTGTGAGAGAAACAAGGATTCAAAAAAAATCATTATTATCACCATGGAGCAAGAGCTGTAGGGCTAAGCTTAAAACCATTAGGTGTATTTTTTAAATAACTTCCAAATTTATATAATAAAAGAAAACCATCATCAAACAAAATTGGCTCTGTTGCCCAGTCTAGAATGCAGTGGCATCGGCCTAGTTCACAATAACCTCAAACTCCTGGGCTCAAGCGATCCTCCTGCCTCAGCCTGCAGAGTAGCTGGGACTACAGGCATGCGCCACCATGCCCGGCTAATTTCTTCTATACATTTTTAGTTGTCCAGCTAATTTCTTTCTATTTTTAGTAGAGACGGGATCTCGCTCTTGCTGAGGCTGGTCTCAAACTCCTGATCTCAAGCAATCCTCCCACTTCAGCCTCCCACAGTGCTAGGATTACAGGCATGAGCCACCATTCCTGACCATCAAAATTCATTTAAAACAGGGTTCCCCAACCGATGGTGAGTTTATAATTATTCCATTACATATTACAATGTAATAATAATAGAAATAAAGTGCACAATAAATGTAATGCACTTGAATCATCCCAGAACCATCCCCCTGCCCCCAATTGATGGAAAAATTGTCTTCCATGAAAATGGTCCCCAGTGCCAAAAAGGTTGGGGACCACCGGTTTAAAAGGAAACCTAATGGCTCCTAAGCACAGGAGTAAATGTTTCCCATCACTCTTAGTTATGAAATTCACATTTTAAACATACCACAGCTTTGACAAGGAGTAAGATATTTAATAAAAATATTAAAGTATCTGCCTAAAAATTATGTATTACAAAAGGAAAAGTAACAAGTTTACAGTGGAGGAACTGGACATCACCTCAACCAAGTGACCAAAGTTGACACCAATAAAGGGACAAATTGACATCATGTACCTCCTGACGTGATACATGGAGAAGGGCACAGCATCACTTCTAAGCTATTCCTGCAAAAAAAGACATAGCCTGAGTCTAATCTTGAGGAAACATCACACAAACCCACATTGAAGGATGTGACATTCCATCAAACAACTAACCTATATTTTTCAAAAATGTCAATGTCATGAAAGACAAAGAGAGGCTGGAAAATTGTTCCAGATTACAGGAGACTAAAGAGACCCAGCAAGTAAATGCGATATGCGATCCCATACTGCATCCTGTACTCGAAAAAAAATTCTATAAAAGACATTCTGGGACAGTGTACAAAATTGAAATACAGATTGCAGATTAGTTAAAAAGTATTGGGTGGCCGTGTGATGAGGAACAGGCGTGCTGCTACGCTGGTTGGAGTGTCAGGTCACTTAGCAATATCTAGCCAGTTACAAATACACATTGCCTTTGCCCCACTGATTGGACTTCTAGGAGTTTATTCTGCACATTCTCGTATTTGCAAAATGACATCTGCACAAAGACAGTCTTCGCGTCCTTATGATGATAGCAAAAGGCAAGAAACAACCAAAACGTCCATCAGTAGGGGACCAATGAAATAAGTGGTGGCACATCCACACCATGGAATTTATGCAGCTGGCACAGAGGTGGCTCTCCACGTACCGATGAAGAATGATCTCTGAAAAGTGTCGCAAAAAGTGACGTGCGGAACACGGCAGCGCGTGCTACCACTTGGTAAGGAAAACAAGTGGCGAGAACGTCTGCGCACGCCCTCAGGAACACACACGCCGTCTCTGCGTGGAAACACGGGAGAGACACTGAAGATAGCTGCTGCTTCCCAGAGGAGAACTGGGTGGCTGGGGGACAGGAAGGAGGAAGAATTGGTTTCCCCAGTATACGCTTTGGCACGTGTGTTCTTGCACAGCATGTGTTAATATTACATATTCGGAGAAGAAGGAAGAAGAAGACGGAGGGGCAGGCAGAGAAGGAGGAGAAGGAGATGTAACAATAAATAAATGCAAACCAACAGGCATAAATAAATAAAGGGGTAATTTATCTGAAAATTTCATCGTCAACTTATACCAGCTGTCCTGGCACAGTGTTGGAAATGCATAAAAAGAATCATGGATGGCAGATGAAAGGGGGATGTTCAAGCCTGTCTCCCCACTGACGAGAGGGAGACACGGCGGCCCCTTGGCCCCCGAAGGAGGAGGCAGAGAGGCCCGGAGGGTCCAGGATGAGCACCGTGGCCCCCTGTCGCCTGGCTGTACATCCAGGCTGCCACCCCGCCAGCGTGCGGGCCTTTCTTTTGCATTTTGCATCAGTGTCCATTGGTGCCCCTGAGGTCCCATCATCTTATTCTCTCCCCTTGCCTGGCCCAGCCACACCTGCTGGGATGTGGATTTCTGTGCAGCCTCAAGTGTATTTCCTGTGCACAGCAGTCTATTTCATAGGTGGTGAAACTGAGGCCCAAAGAGGGACAGCAACTTGAGCCAGGGCTGTAGCCAGTCAGCGGAGAAGTACGGGCTCTCACTCAGCCTCTCCGTGCCTGGTGGGTTCCTTCCCTACTCTGTCCTTTCCTAAAGAGAAAACCTGTCTCTCATTTGCCAGCTGTATTAATCAGAATGCTTTTAGTTGCTAAGTGACAGAAATCCTGTTAAATAAGCAAAGGGAATTGCTTATTCCCTTATTGCCCCATGAGGGCGAACCAGATGGAGTTCAGGCATGGCTCGATCCAAGCACATGGACGGTATCAGCAAGGAGGCTCCACAGGCAGCTTTGCTTTTCTCATTGCTTGGTAATATCCTTTCCTGCTTCAGACAGCTTCATTCCATGTAGCATGACTATGACACCAGCAGCCCCAAGGCTACATCCTGACAGCATGAAGACAGACAGTCTCCCCTGCAGCCCCAGCAGAAAGAAAGGATTTAGATTGGCCCCACCTGGAAAGCCTCCCCCTCTTGCAGGCAGAGTGACAGGCATCTTCACTGACAGGTCCAACCTGTTTCATAGAATCGGGGAGGAGTTCCCCAGAGACAGGAGAGGAGAAAAGAAAGTATAGTGGACAAACACACTCTGCAGAGAACAGTGTCTGTTATCCCAGGGAAACAGGACTTCTGAGAGAGGGAGGAAAGAGATGCTCTCCCCCTGCCCCTAGCACAAATCAGCCAGTGAGCAAGTCTGGTCTTTCCTCAATAGACACTCATCTTCTCTCCTGCTCTTAAGCTCTCAGTGGCTTTGGGACTAATCTACCATCATCACTTCCAATAACAGCATCTCTCAGCTCAGTCCTGCCTCCACACACTGCCACCCTCCTAGGATCTAACCAAATCCTAGCATTTCTTCTCCAGGGATCCTTCCCCGAATAGCCCGCCCCTGGGATGTCTTTCTCCTCTGAGCTTCCCACCCCATCCAAAGACATATTTTTATAACATGTGCTTGGCTCTGCAGGAAGAGACAAAGAGGTACCATTGTCAGACAGTGCATTGGATTTGACCTGAAATACCATTTCAGAGAAGTGGCTAAGTGGCTTCTGGGAGGTTCTCGCTCATTCTGGAAAAAACAAACAACACATCCACCGTGGTCCTCCAGGTCGCTCGGGAAATTAATGAGAAGAGAAATGGGAAGAGAAGGCAATGAATATTAGACACCTCCCATGTGCCACCACTGGCAAGTTTTCATGTGCATGATCTAGTTTAGACTTCCCCAAATCCCTGCCAAGTAAAATTTTTTTTTTTTTTTTTTTTTTTTAAGACAGAGTCTCACTCTGTTGCCTGGGCTAGAGTGCCGTGGCGTCAGCCTAGCTCACAGCAACCTCAAATTCCTGGGCTGAAGCGATCCTTCTGCCTCAGCCTCCCGAGTAGCTGGCACTACAAGTATGCGCCACCATGCCCGACTTATTTTTTCTATTTATATTTTTAGTTGGCCAATTAATTTCTTTCTATTTTTAGTAGAGACGGGGTTTCGCTCTTGCTGGTTTCAAACTCCTGACCTTGAGCGATCCTCCCGCCTTGGCCTCCGAGAGTGCTAGGATTACAGGCATGAGCCACCACGCCTGGCCCAGGTAAATATTAATTTACAGACAAGGAAACTGGTGTTCAGAGAGGTAAAGTGACTCACTCAAGATCACACAGCCAGTGACTCGAAGAACCAGGATTTGAATTGTCCAACTGTCCTGTCCTCTGTCCACCCATTCCCTAATAAACAGTCCCTATTATTAAGTGATGACTCACACTACAGAAATGTCTCCTAATTAAATTTGAAAATAGGAAAAGCATTTGGAATGTACTCCGAGGAGACTAGCCTTAGCAGAATTACTTCCATACCAAGAATTTGTTCCCCAGCTATGTAGCAGCTGGATTTTTTTTTTCATTTCTTGATGTTCCCAATAAGAGGAGTGTAAGAAGCACAGAAGATGAGCCGTCTCCATCCTTCCCTTCCTTCCCAGGCTGCCTCAAACCCTTTGTCCAATAGGGACACAGAAATCAATTGATCGATCAATTAAAAAATAAATTAAGAAGTTCCCACTTGTACCAGAAATGCTTGTTTGGGGGCAGATATTGACCCACAGTGGACACAGCGAAGTCCTGGGCTCCATCTCCCAAGACACAGTGACAATCAGAGGGGGAAGTTGGTTTGTTTTGTAGCCAACAGTCTGAGAACACATCTGTTGCCAGGCCCCATGTCAAGCCACTAATGTTATAGAGGAAAATGTGGGCTCTTTTCCCTTTCCTACCATGCAGACCTGTCGTAGAAGGAGCTGATTTGAATATCCCCACTTCCTCCTCTCTAAGCTGTGTGTTCTCAAGGGCACACCTTGGCTGAGCCTCTGCTCCCCACAGGTGGAAAGGTGGGCAGTGCCGGGTGAGTGTGAGGGCGAAGCTCCCTCCCAAACTGGCCAGGAGTGAATTTGCACCTGCCGCTCCTTCCCAGTCTGGCACCTAGTAGGCGTCCAAGTAAGTTTTTGAAAGATTCAATTTGAGTGAAACAATGAGACTATGGGACTAGACAGTTGGGGGAATCTGGCGCCACCCCCTGGCCATGTGACCTCAAGCCTGCTGCACGACCTCTCTGAGCCTCGGCTCACTCTTTGAGATGGAGCCTAGGATGCCATCCTTGGAAGAGGGGGAGGATGAACCTGGCTAAGGTATGTGATAGGCTCAGTAATGGGTGCCCTCCCCTTTCTTACCTGGAGAAGGACAGGCTTAGCCTCCCAAACGTCCACCCCTGGCACCAGTTGCAATCGCAGCTGTGAAAACCACTGGGTTGGGGGGTTGAAGAAGGCGAGACCAGGAGGTACTGATGTCCAGAGCTCTCTGGCCCCTTTCCTGGCAGATGAGAAGTCACTCTGCTACTGGGCAGCCCCTGTTGGCCAACTCTTGAAGTATAACCCGGTTACTCGCGGTGACTGAGAAAGCCGGCTGTGGTCTGGCCCTGGCTGGCCCCTTCATGTCCTACTTCTCCTCCTGCACTCTGCCTCGTCCACGCTGGCCTCCTTGTTGGTCCTCAGGCCCATCAAGCCATTTCTACCTCAGGGCCTTTGCACAGCTCTTCCCTCCCATGTTATCACAGGGCTGTCTCCCTCACTTCTTTCAGGCTTCTGCTCAAATGTCACCTTGTCAGACAGGACTTCCCTGAGTTACTGCTTTATTTTTCTTTGCAGCACTGAGGTCTCATGTACAATGCATATGTATTTGCGCGTTGTCTGCCTTCCACAGCCAATGTGAGCTCCATGGGGCAGGACTTTGTCTAGCTCAAAGTCAGGCCTCAGTCCCTGGAACATGATTGGTGGATGGTGGGCTCTCAGCAACTGTCGAATAAATGGGTGGATGGGAGGCCGGGTAGATGAGTGGATGGATGGATAGGAGGGCGGGTGGACGGGAGGAAGGTGGATGGGAGGGTGGGAGAGCAGCTGGGTGGGTGAATGGGTGAGTGGGTGGTGGGTGAGAGGATGGGTCAGTGGGTAGAGTAGAAAGAGCTCTGGGTTTTCATTCTGGTGCTGGACTGAATGTTCTTTGCATCATGGATCTAGCAATTATTATGCACCAAATGTGATGCCAAGCACTTTACAACACAATGTCCTTTAAGCTCCTCAGGCAATCCTGAGATGAGGAAGCTGAGGTCAAAGAAAGACCGGGCTGCCCATGAACACATTAGCAAAGACCAAGTAGGAACTTGAACCTGACTCCAAGGTCCAGGCATTTGTGAATGTAGAGGGCTGAACAAAGCAAATTATGTCATTATTATTATTAATTTTATCAATTGATTAACAATAGGGCTTGACCAGGAATTGCTATTTGTGGAACTTTGAAGTGTGTTGGGAACCTTCCTACAGCTCCGGGGTCATCCTTTGCATCTCCATCTTCCAAGAAGATGGACAGGGGACAGCTGAGGGTGTGCAGGTGTGGTGGGGACAGGGGGAATCAAGGAACATCAGCAGAAAACATTACTTCCTCTGACTGTCCCCAGGTGGGAGCCCAGACAGCCCGAGGTAAGACTGAAGCAGTGGAGCTGGGAAAGAGGAGAGGAGGGCGGCAGAACTACTGGGAGGGCAGCCTGGATAGGGCCATTGGCTCACTTGATAGAGGCTCTGGGAAAATGGGGAGCCACACGTGGAGCTGGTGCTGGAGGGAGGGCAAGACCATGCCCCCCACAACGGAAGGTCTGAATCAAACCACATGATGCTGATCCCCAGCCCCAGATCAATCACAGGGACCCCATCATGATTCAAAAGGACAGCCTCATGGTTAGGAGGAGGGCTTTGGAGTCGGAGGGGCCTGAGGTCCAGTCCTAGCTTTGTCCCTGACTTGGGCAAGTCACTTCCTCTCTCCAAGCTCTGGTTTCCTCAACGGAGAATGTCGATAATAATCATATCTGTCCCTTAAGGATATTCGTGAGGATTAAACGAGACTGTACATAAAGTGCTTAGCATGGAAGCCTTCACAGGGGAAACCACCTGCTGTGCTGTGGCGGGACTCAGCCAGCCCCGTGGAGAGGCCCTCGTGGAGAGGAACTGAGGCCCCCAGCCAACAGCCAGCACTAGTTTGCTGGCAGAGCGAGTGAGTCACCTTGGAGGCAGATCTTCCAGTTCCAGCAGCACCTGGACTGCAACCTCCTGAGACACCTTGAGCCAGAAGCACCGAGCTAAGCCACTCCCAAATCCCTGGCCCTCAGAAGCTGTGTGAAATAATAAACAATTACAGTGTGTTAAGCCAGCGGTCAGTGAGCTTTTCCTATAAATGTCCAGATAGTAAATATTTTGGTACTAGCGGGACATGTGGTCTCTTTCACAATTTCTCTGCCATTGTAGAGCAAAAGCAACCACAGGTGATACGTAAATAAATATGGCTGTGTTCCAGTCAAACTTTATTTGTAAAGACAGGTGGCAGGCTGAATTCAGTCTCTGGTTCATAGTTTGCCAACCCCAGTTTTAAGCCACTAAAATAAATGATTCATGCATTTCTCATGGTGTATAAAACATGGTCCCTTTCCTCATGGAGTTGGTGGTCTTGCCTGGGATGCCCAATTCCACCTGTACATATCTCCCTCGGACAGCTCAGATCTCAGAGGAGGGTCTGTGTTGACTTATCCCCATGTCCCCAGCTCTCCCAGCTCTCAGGGCCATGCACAGAGCCAACGCTAACCTAACGATTTGCTGGAGGAACAAACCCAGTAAAACCCAAGGCACTCTTTGTGCCACAAGTGGAGAGCAGATTTATGGGGCTATGGGAACACTCTGTGAATTAATGTGGTCTGGAAGGCTTCCTGGAGGAGGTGAACTTGAGCTGAGTCTTGAAGGGTAGGTATTAAACAAGGGTGGGTGTTAGACAAGCATTAAGCAAAAGAATAATCATGGAGCAAAGCACAGAAGGGTAGATACTTGGTAATGAGGTCAGTGTGTTGTAGGCCTTGAATGCCAGGTAAGGGGCTTGGGTGTCATCCTGGAAACCATCACCTCTCCAAAGAGGTAAAGAGGCTTCATAGATGGGCTCTAGGGAGAGCACTGTGACTTTCATAAAATTCTGTAGCCCAGAGACAGTGAGGACACTACAGTAACCACTGAAGGCACTGATGTGTAACCAAGCAAGTTGCAGATGTGGGCAATGGGAGCTCAACCCGCCTGGGGCCCTCTAGAGGCCGTGAGGAACACACCTCCGGCTGAGGGCAGGGGCCTGCTTTACCCAGCACCTCCCAACTGTCACTGGCCAGGGCTGCTCAGGGACTCTTAATTCTCCTGCCCCTCTGGCCTCAGGCAGAAAGAAGAAGGTGTCTGCAGAAGGGGCTCCGTGGGCATGGAAAGGGGAGAGCTGAGGGGACGTGGACAGGACAGTGACAGTGTGTGCTAAGGGGCTGGGGGGCGGGGGAGGGAGGTGTTGATGCAAAACAAGCATGTTAGGAAGAGTGACCCAGCAGCCGTGTATGTCAGCGTGGGGAGTGGGGTGGCAGGCTGGGGCTGAGGGGGTGGGAGGTTCCCCGAGAGCAAAGCCTGGCTCCACAGACCCAGTGAGGAGGTGCATGGGCCCGTCCCAGAGTCGGAAGCCAGGAGGGGAAGAGTCTGAGTTTGGTTCCAGACACCCTGGGTTTGAGATGCCCACAGGACCTCGAGAGGCGCTGTCCAGCCAGGAGGACAAAGTGTGGTGACATGTCAGAGCTGGGAAAGGATTTGGGAGAGCTGTGGAGATGGAGAGGGCAGAACAGAGCCAAAGACCACTCAGGAATGCAGCAAGGAGGGGAAGAGAAAGAGGAGTCAAGCAAAACAAGAGAAAAGGGTACAAACAGGGCCGTGGGAGGAGCAGCGCTTCTGAGCGGATGCCTGTGAAGCGATTAGCGTTGGGTAAGAGCTAAGCACTGCACAGCAGTAGAATGGGTTGTGCTATCATCGCTTTCGGATGTGTTTACCCGGGTTTATTTAAATACCTTGTATGTCATAGCTGCAGATAAAAATTTTGTTTAATTAGTTAATGGATGTTCTCAATCCCATTTTACAGATAAGGGAATTGAGGCTCAGAGAAGAGAGGCACCCGCGTTCCTGTTCTGCCCAACTGCAAAGCCCACGTTCTGCCATTCCAGTGGGTGGCGAAGTGTCACAGAGAGCATCGTGAGGGATGTCCAGCAGGACAGAGGCCCGCGGGGAGGGTGGAGAGAAAAAGGGAGGGACTGGTCCCGGCTGCGTACTGGGAGGGGAGGCGGGAACTACCGGGGGTGTGGGGTCAGGCCCATTCAGGGCTGGGAGCAGCCGTCTTTTCCTCCACTTCTCACGAGGAAGGACCAAGATATGAACGTGCAGAACACAGTGAAGTGGGGGCTGGTGGTTTCCTGCTGGCGCCTGTGGCAGGGACCGCCAGGCATCCCCCGTTTCCGGTCTCCCTTCCCCTTGGTTGATAACTTGCCCTGATTTTACCTGAGCACACGGCTGTCACGGTGAACACTACACTTCCCAGCTTCCCTTGCGGTTGGGCGTGGCCGGGCCGCGGGCTGACCACGCCCACAAGCTGGAATACGAGGTGCCGGGAGCTATCTTGGGCAGCTCCCTAGGAGCCGTGGAGACATTTCCCAAACTGCATGGCTTACATCTGGGCTGCTGTGGGACAGAACACAGCTGTACCTTATTTAAATCATTCTCACCGCAGGTCTCTGCTGTCACACAAAATCTAACCACCCAAGTGAATGGCTTTCCCATTGCCCACCTCGCCCAGGTACCCCTCTCCCAGTTCCCTTCTCCTTTGTGGCATTTTACACCGTCTTCCTCTCCCTGCTCTTGTCCAACCAGACGATCAACCCCAGGAGGGCAGCCCTCCAGAGACCTGCTGTCGTCCCCTCGTTATGAAAAATCTCTCTTTGTCCTTCCCTTCCCACCCCCAGCCAATGACCAAAGGATTAACTTGATTGTGAACATATTTTGGAAATATTTTTACTGTTGTTTTTTAAAATTTTTTCCTTTGTTTTAAAGAGTGTTACAACTTCAACCTCAGGGGGAAGAAAAACCCTACCCCAGCTGATCAAGGCTGTAAATGTAAAACCAGCAACAACTGCATTAAATAATCAAAACTAAAAGACCACCCAAACAATAGAATTCCTCAGAGTTCTGGCATCAGGAGCACTTGGGTCTTTGAGGCTGTCCCCCCTGGGGAGGTGTTGAGGGGGGTTGCAAACATAGGAGATGAGATGGGGACTTGCTTCTTGCATTGGTTTGTAAACTTGCTCTGATGCCTGGGCCTTCTGCAAAGGGTGCTGAAAGTTTTCTTTTCCACTGTTTCCCGGGTGGATGGATTAAAGCCTGGGGAAGATGGGCAATTGAATTTATACAACAGACCCAGTGCAGGGGTAGAGGTGGAATTCCAAGTTAGAGGCTCACACAGTGGGATCAGTCAGGGGCGAGAGTTAGAGCTTAGTATGGAACCAGGATCATGAGTCAATATGGGACCAGGATTAGGACTCAGACTATAACAAGGATCGGGGATTAGTCTGAGGCTGGAGTCAGAGCCTAGCGTGAAACCAGATTCAGGTTTCTGACTGAAACCAAAATTGAGGCTTAGTCTGGGCTTCAGTCTATGATCAAGAATGGGGTCAGAGCGCCACCTGAGACCAGGGTTATGAAGTGGTCTGGGATCAGGTTCAAGTTTCAGCATGTGATGCAGGATCAGGGCTCTGACCTGGTCTCAGTATGTGACAAGGATCAGGATTCATCCTGGGTCCTCAAGCTACCAAAATGGAGTCCTGGCTCTACTACTTCCTGAGACCACGGACAAGTCAATTCACTCACTGGGCCTTAGTTTCCTCATTTGTAAACTGGCGAAACTGGGGATAATCATAACCCCGTCCTGAATCCTTCCATAGTTAAATGTTACGCCAAAGGAGATAGCAGACGTCAGCAAGCTTTGCAAACTGCAGAGTGTTGGGCAGACATTTCTGTAAACATCCTGGAAGAAACTCCAAAGAACGCTCATTGTGGGAAACTCCAAATGTCGCTAAGCCTCCTACTGTATCTTCTATCCTAGTTTCTCTTCTGCCTGTAAAACTAATAATAGCTAAAACACAGTTACACCGAATGCTTTTGTGCCATGTTCTAAGATCTTCATGTATATTTAACTAATTTAATCCTCAAACGACCCTATGAAGTAGGTACTTATATTATCTCTGTTGTCAGTGGGGGAAACTGAGGCAGTGATAAGTTAACTAACTTGCTTAAAGTCATGCTGAATAAGTGGAAAATCTCTGATTCAAATCCAGGCAGTTTGGCTCCCAAGTCTATCCTGCGTGTAGGAACTGGGGCAAGGGGACAGGGTGTGAATCTGGGGGAATCTTCATGGAGCAGACAGACAGGGATGACAGGCCCCAGTCAGTCCAAAGGTCTGGGGGAACTTGTGGCCCCCAGCAGCCTGCCTTTGCCCGGGGTCCAAATCTTCCAGCTGACCCCACTCCCACATGGGGACATAAAAGGTTGGGGAAGAAATTGGCGGGTGGCATTAAGGCATCTCTTTAAACTTGTTTGTTTATGGAAAGAAACTTCAAGCCAGCTGCTGAAGACCTGTATTTTATGGGTAATTTTTCAATTTATTTCACACTGGTATTAAAAAAAACAACAACCCAACCCACCGTGGAGGCTGTGATTCCACTGGGGCTGGTGAGGGAGGGGCTGTTGGCTTGAAGCAGCTCCTTTGTCTGTCTGAACATCCCACAGGGACAAGGTTGTTTGCCTTCCCTTGGGAAAAACCAGATGAAATGGAGAATGAAGGTGGGGGCTGCAGAGGTTTTGATTTAAGGGGACAAGATGAAGTCCGGAGGAGGCGGGTAGGGGGTTCAGTGTCTCTGTTTTACAGATGATGAAACTGAGGCACATATAATAAAAGTTATTAGTGAGAACTTACTCTGGGTTACATGCTGTGCTATGTTTTACCTGCACTACCTTAAAGGTGGTCACGAGAATTAGTAAGATGCTGTCTTGGTTTGGGATGGCCAGAAGCAGATCCTCAGACAAAGATTTGAGTTCAAGAAATTTGGAGGGGAATTGACCCCAGGAAACATGGCATGGGGCATAAGGAGTGAAACAGGAAGGGAAGGCAGCCCATGAAGGGGTTATCCAGGCAGTTAGTATCATGGGAACTGAAGTTCAGTCCTTCCAGGGAGTTCTGGAAGACATCACTGAACATGCCTTGGAGTATTTACCCATCAGTGGACATCTCCACTCTACTCTTGAGTCCAGAAGCAAGTTTTTCCGCCCAATTGTTATATTTTTCAGTTCTATAATTTCTATTAGGTTCTTTTTTAATTACTTCTACTTCTTTGCTGAGATTTTTCTGTTTTCACTTGTTTCAAGAGAATTCATAATTTCCTGCTGAAGCATTTTTATAATGGCTGCTTGAACATCCTTGTCAGAGAATTTCATCATCTGAGTCATCGTGGTATTAGCATCAGTTGATTGTCTTTTCTCATTAAAATTGTGCTTTTTCTGGCAATTTTCTATTATATCTTGGACATTTTGGCACTTATGTTAGGAAACTTCAGATCCTACTTACTCCTTTATTTTAGCAGATAGTATCACTGTTTAGGTGTAGCACGTAGGTTCTCATCTACTTTTGTGGGCTACAGTTCCAATGACAGTTTAGTTATCAGAGTCCTTGCAATGCTATTCCAGTCTGCTTTGTTCTTCTGGTGCAACTGGGGCTAGTATTACCCCAATACCAAAACCAGATAAAGGCAGAACAAAACAGAGAAATATAGAGCAATATTCTTCATGAATATAGACACAAAAATCCTTAGCAAAATATTAACAAGTAGACTTCAGCAATATATAAAAAGAACGGTACACCATGACCAAGTAAGGATTATTCCTTCGGAGGATGGCTGGTTCAATATTTGAAAGTCAATCAATGCAATACACTATATCAACAGGCTAAATGTGAAAAATTAAATAATTATATCAATATGCGGAAAAAATTGACAAAATTCAACCTCCATTCATAATAAAAACTCTCCAAAAAATTGCAACGAGAGGACCTTCCTCAACTTGATAAAGAGTATCAACAAAAAACCTACAGCTAACATCATATTTAATGGTGAAAGACTCAATGCTTTCCCACTAAAACTGGGAACAAGGCAAGGATGTCCACTTTCATTACTCTTACTCAGTATGCTGCCGGAAGTTCTAGCCAGTTCAATAAGGCAGGAAAAGTAAATCAAGGCACAAAGATCGGAAAGAAATACAATTGTCCCTATTTGTAGCAGACATGATATGATTGTCTACGTTGAAAAACCCAAGAAATCTTCAAAAATACTCCTAGAACTAATAAGTGAGCTTAGCAAGGTGGCAGGATAGAAGATCCACACACAAAAATCAACTGTATTTCTAAATACTAGCAATGAACACATGGACAGAAAAATTAAAGACACAATACTATTTACAATTTCTAAAAAATAAAGGAAATACTAGGTGTAAACCTAACAAAACATGTACAGGACTTGTATGGTGAAAATAACAAAGCACATTTTAAAATCAAAGATGATCTAAATAAATAGAGAGAGAGAGAGGTTCATGGATCAGAAGACTCAACATAGTAAACATGTCAATTCTTCCCAAATTAGTATACACATTTAATGCAATTTGGATCAAATTCCCAGCAAGAATTTTTATAAATATAAATAAGATTATTCTAAAATTTATATGCAAAGTCAAAGAAACTAGAATAGCTGAAATAATTTTGAAAAAGAAGAATAAAGTGGGAGGGATAAGTCTACCCAATTTCAAGATTTATTGTGTAGTTACAGTAATCAAAACAGTATAGTATTGGCAGACAGAAAGACACACAGATAACCCCAAAATAAATCCACACAAATACATCCAATTGACAAAGGAGCAAAATCAATTCAATGGAGGTAAGATAGCTTTTATTTAATCGTACTGGAGTAATTGGACATCCCTAGGCCAAAAAAAAAAAAAAACCAGAAAAGAAAAAGAAAGAAACCTTGACCTAAACCTCACACTTTACACAAAAATTAATTCAAAATGTATCATGGGCTTAAATGTAAAATGCAAAACTATAACTTTTAGAAAAATAGGAGAAAATCTTTGAAACTTGGGACTGTAAAATATTGTTATACTTGACACCAAAGGCATAATCCGTAAAAAGAAAAAATTGATGAAGTGGACCTACTCAAAATTATAAAAGACTCTGTGAAAGACCTTAACAGGAAGATGAAAAGACAAATTATAGACCAGAAGAAACTATTTGCAAATTCCATATCCAGCAAAGAACTTTTATCTAGAAAATATATAGAACTCTTAAAACACACCATTAACTTAAAAAAAAACAATTAAAAATGTGCAAAAGACATGAATAGACATTACACCAAAGAGGATATACAGAAACTTATTCCCAAATGTACATAGTAGCTTTATTTCTTAATAATCAAAAACTGGAAATTATCCCAAGGTCTTTGAGTGGCTAAATAGCTAAACAAATGATAGTGCGTCCATACCGTGGAATACTGCTCAGCAGTAAGAAGCAATACATGCAAAATCTGGAATGAATCTCAAGGAAATTGTGCTGAATGAAGACAGCCAATCTCAAAAGGATACGGACTGCAGGATTCAATTCCATAAGATTTGTGTAACAACGTAATTACAGAGACAGAGGACAGATTAGTGGTTGCTAGGGGTTAGGGCTGGAAGTGGAGAGGGAAGGTGGAGCCATAAAGGGGTAGCACAAGTCTTGTGATGGTGGCCCAGTAAGTGTCTTGATTGTGGTTGTGGTTCTACAAAGCTATACATGAGAGAACACTGCATCCCAGGGAACCCCTCAGTTCCTGACAAATCGGAAAGTTGGTCACCCTAGCAGATGGCCCCCTAGCAGGGGCCATGATGCAGCCGTTGTGTTTCTGAGGAGAAGTTCAGGCGTCACCTGGTAGAAAATACTGGTCCTCTGTCTGCTTAGGAAGAAAAGCTTGTAGGAACCAGAGCAGATATAGGCAGGAGCTACCGCATCACTGGAGCAAGAAATAAGGGTGGCCCAATGTGGTCAATGAGCCAGATGTTCACCAAACTCTTGCTTTTCCCCCTGTATATAGTCCATCACATGGCTAGACTACATTTCCCAGCCACCCTCACGAGTAGATGTGGCCATGTGACCAAGTTCTGGCCAATGGGACATGGGCAGACACGCTCTGTACCTCACATAAGCCCTGCCCCTTTCCAGAGAGTTTTAAACCACAGAGAGCAGAACACAAGCTGGAAGGAGCCTGAGTCCTCCCTATTCCATGGAGGAGGATTTGCTGATCAGGAACACATGCTATGAGCTGAAACGTATATTTCAGCCATTATACCTGTCTTCATCTATTTGTGACAGTGGTTCCTTAAGTGACACCCCTGGGGTGCACAGCTCATGGGCATGGCATCAGCATTACTAGCCTCCCTGGGCACCTGTGTTGGGGGAGAGGGGTTGGATGCCAGGCTGAGATACCCAGACAGCCCCCTAGAGCTACAGAGAACCCTAGACCCTCTGATCATCTCAGGGTGGGAAAAAGCCCTGAGTTCTGGGCCTTAGAACCCTAGAAATATCAGATTCTGGAAGGACTGGGAGGGCTCTCACAGAACCCAAAATCCCATCTGTGTCATTGGACAAATGGGGACACTGAGCTCAAGAGAGCTCAAGAGAGCAGGACCTGAGGTCCCACATGAATCAAAGCAGTGGTCCCCAACCTATTTAGCACGAGGGACCGTTTTCATGGAAGAAAATGTTTCCACGGACCCAGGAGGGCTGGGGATGGTTTTGGGAAGATTCATGCACATTACAATTATAGTATATTTTATTTCCATTATTATTACATCATAATATATAATAAAATAATTATACAACTCGCCATAGGTTGGGGACCCCTGAATCAAAGGATGAGTGAATGTTCATTCATTCATTCGTTCTTTCTTTTGTTCATTGCAAAGATATTTATTAATCATTTTATGTATCAGGCACACAGGGTTCAAATAGAAGATTGACAAACAGGTTACAGACGTGAACAGCCGGTGGTGCTTTGTACTATGGTGGGTAGAGCAGGACATAGGGATAGCCGGAATGGTGTTCTGTCTCATGCAGGGCCCTGAGGATATCCAGGGAAGGATTTTTCCAGGCAGAGGAAACAGCAAAAAGCCCTTTAGAGGACACATCGCAGGAGTCTGAGAAACAAGAGGAGGTCTGGGTAGCTGGAGCAGAGGGAGAGGGGACTGGGGGAGAAGTCCAAAAAGGGGTGAAAGCTGCGTCCTGCAGAGCTGCGTGGCTGTCCGCAGCCCTGGCCTCTGCATGACTCACAATGCCGTCACTCCTCTCTGGCCCTGCTCACATGGCAGCTGCCCCCTCTGGACTTTGGAGACTCCAGGGGATGACTACCCACTTTCCTAAGGCTTAATCTTCTGGGGCCACTTCATTTCTCAACGTGCTGACATTTCATGGACATCTGGATGTCCATCCCAGCTTTGTCCTCAACTTGCTGGACTACCTAATCTAGGCACCCCCAGTCCTGAGGCCTCAGTGACCCCATCTGTGAAATGGCATGGCGTGGGTGGGCTGGCTCTGACACTCCATGAAGCTCCCCAGGGTGCTATCTGCCCGTGTTCACAGAGCCCCACAGAAAGCACGGCCAGGCCAGCACTGTCTCTTTAGCTGCCACACCCTCTGTGTGTGCCCCCCGCTGCCTGACATGCCTTCAAGTGCCTCTCATTGCACTAGGAGAAGGAGCTGGAGGAGACACCAGCATTTACCTTCCATTTCTTTTGGATCAAGCTACACACATAGGAAAAACGAAGGATCATTGTTCAGCAAAAGGGTATCAAGGATAATTTCTTCTGGGCCTCCAAGGCTCCTTTCCTTCTGATGAAACTGAGTAGCAGCTGAGAGTGGCAGGCACTGGCCCCAGACAGAACACTGACCTGCTGTGTGGCCTTAGGCAAGTCACTTGGCCTTTCTGAGCTTCCCTTTCCAGCCCTGAAAAGTGGGCTTAATCAGAATAGAAATTCACTGGGTTATTTTGAAAATTACATTATGTGTAAAGTTCTTAACAATGACAAGCATATGCCTCAAAATTGATAGCCAGCATTCTCATTCTTATCCTTTTGGGTGGATAGGGTGACAAGAGGTGGGAGTGTGCTTTGGGGTTGGAGGAAGAATTTAGCTCTGAAAGGGTTAAAATCGAACCAGCTGCTCCCAGTCTGGTGATAAGGTTGGAGGAAACACAGTCCAGGTCCCCAGCCCTGTCACGAGCAAATTTATGAGGTGCTGGTCACTTTGAGTCAAAGAGTAGGTGCTCCCCCGAGGCTGCACAGGAAGCATTCAGGGTTATGGGGACTCTCTGGGAAGAAAGAGACACAGCAGGGAGGAAAAGGGAGAGTCGGGCCTCTGGAGCCTCGCATATCCCCACCGGGGCTGCGGGAGCGCCCATACAGTCCTGGCTGGGCCATTCCTCCTGCGGGGCTCTGTGAACAGGGGCAAACAACACCCTGGGGACCGTGATGGAATGGCAGAGCCAGCCCGCCCAAACTGTGCCATTTTATAAAGCTGGGGTTCCAAGGCTCACACAGGTTAAGTAACTTTGCTCAATTGTCCAGCGGGTGAGTGTTAGCACAGGCGTCTTCTCTCTGTCCCGCAGGAAGAGAGAAGGGGAGGAATGCGGGCGAAGGGGGAGACAGAGAAAAGGCAGAAACAGAGGGAAGACCAGGTGAAGACAGAGACCGCGGGCCAGAGAGAGGAGAGTGACAGCACGGGTAAAGTGATAAAGGAACAGACCAGAGTCCGGAGTCCAGGGAAGCAGCAGCAAAGCAGGGAGATGTGCAGAAGAACCGCAAAAAGGAAGAGGGAAGGAGTGGTCCTTAAGGGCCGGGAGGAAGAAGAAACAGAGAAAGGGAGTGGGGGTGGGGAGAGAAAGAAAACAGGCGGGGAGTGGGCGCAGGACACGGGGAAGGGTCTCTGGGCGGCCGCGCGTCTGCACCTGAGTGTGCAAGTGTGTGCGCGCGCGTGTGCGTCCCCGGGTCTGGCCGGCCGCGGTGGATCTGTGCACACGTGTAGGCCGGTGTAGGGGGCGGGAACGACGCGAGACCGCGGGCTGCGGGACAGACCGACCTCCCGGACCCCGGCCCGGGCGACCCCCGCCCCCACCCCTGCGTGCGCCAGGTCCCCGAGCGGGTTAACGCGCCGCCCCACCGCGCCGGCTCCTCCCCACCAAGGGCAGTGCCTGGCTCCACCGACGCCCTCACTCGACCTGGCCGCGGGCGCCTGGGCGGACGGCAGGTCCCTGGCGGCCAGACCGACCAGCGCCCGGCGGATGCGCCCGGCACGCCCCGAGCAGCCCCTGCGCCCGCTGCGCCGCCGCCGGGCCGTTGGGCCACCCGGGGAGCCCCAGCAGCGCCGCCCGGGTGCCAGGAGCCCCGCGCGCCTGCCCGGACCAGGCTGCCCAGATGCGGGCGCCACTCTGCCTGCTGCTGCTCGTCGCCCACGCCGTGGACATGCTTGCCTTGAACCGAAGGAAGAAGCAAGGTACGAGGGGAGGACGGGAATGGCCCTTGGGGTGTCTGCCTGTTACCCAAAGCCCTGGGCCATTGGCTCCTCCAGACAGGCGGCAGTCCCACTTTACAGATGGGGAGACTGAGGCTCTGGAGAACCCAGTGAGAGAGCCACTGAGCCAGCTGGACCAAAGAAGCTTTCCACGGAGAGAAGGACTAGCAGGGAATCTCCCCATAGTAGCCACATTGCTCGCTGGCCAGGAGGAGCATGGCTCTGTGCAGAGACAAGCCACCAGAGCCAGCCTGGGGTGGGAGGGGTGGGGGGCATGGGGACTAGGAGACAAAGTCAGTGGCTTAGAAGCCATCCCAAGGGTTCATGCTGAGCCAGGAGGTGACATAAAAAGCCCCGGGCTGGGAGTCCAGATGCCCCAGTCCCCGCCCCATCACTGACTCTGACTCAGGTGTCACCTCTCAGAGGGCAGTGATCCTCGATGGGGCCCCTCTGGTGAGCTCAGCGGGACATGAGATCTGAATTCAGGTCCACTTATTCTGGGGATGACTTGGAACAAGTCCAGCTCCTCAGAGAGCCTCGGTTTTTCCATCTTGACCTCTTAGGGCCACTGGGAAGATGAACCAAGGTTCAGATTGTAAATGTACCAGGGGCCCCATGCACACTCACCTCGAGGTCCCATGCTGCACGAGTCAGAATGTTCTCAGGAGGTGAGATTGAGGCTGTCCCCCTCCCAGAGAGGGAGTAGGCAGAGCCTGTGCCACCGAGGAGAGAAAGCTGGAGAGCAAGTCCCCTGCCTGAGCTGGGCAGCCCTCTGGCCCTGGGTGCCGCTCTGAGGATGCCAGCTACCATGCCAAGGGTTTTCCATGCACTACCTCGTTGACTCCCCACTATGTCCTCATGACACAGGGGTCATCCCATTTTGTAAAGCTGGGGTTCCAAGGCTCACACAGGTTAAGTAACTTTGCTCCATTGTCCAGCGGGTGAGTGGAAGAATGGCATTGGGTCTGAGCAGGGCTACCTGGGAAAGAGAGGAGGAGAGTGGCTTGCCCTCTGGGGGTTTCTAGTCCATTTGTGTAAAAACGCCTGGCATGGGCACAGTCGCTCCTGGGGGAGCAGGAAGAAGAGCAACACTGTGGTAGGTGGGATTGGATGGGGTGGGGGAGACATGGCCCCAACGGCCCCAACCCCTGCTGTGACAGAGGGACCAAAGGAATGGAGAGGCGGGTGGGCTTCCACTGAGCTGGGGGCAGTTTGGGGTTCCATGGGGTCACTCCTCTGTGAATGGCCTTTGTTTAGTGGTTAAGGGCATGGCTGCTGGAGCCAGCCTACCTGAGTTCAAATCCCGGCTTCCCCAGTTACCAGCTGAGGGACCTCGGGGAAGTCACTTTGCCGCTCCAAAACTCAGTTTACCCATCTGATAGTCCTTTAACCACCTTTCCTCTCATTGACTACCTTTTAAATGGGAATCATAATCTTGAGTACCCGGCTTGTAAGGAAGGTGAGCGAGTGTGTACGGCATGAGCAGCTGCGTGCACAGGCTCCTAGTGGGCACTCGTAAGCATTCGCCATTCTCATTTCCTGTGCACTGTGTCCTCGGCTGCTCACAACAGCCTACTAGAAGGAATGGGGAGATGCTTATTTTCTAGATGAGGAAACTGAGGTTCAGGGAGGGGAACTGACTCGTCCAAGGTTGCACAGCAGGTAAGGAACAAATGAGGCTTGAATCCCAATCTGTCTGACATGATGCTGAGATCTCTCCTGAGCTGTGTTGATCTCCCCTTTTCAAAGCCTCAGTTTCCATAGCTGAAGAGGATCTGGTTTAGAAGATCTTTAATATGTTTCTCAGTTCTAAAAACAAAGCAAAAAAAAAAAAAAGGAAGAAAAATGAAAAATTCCAACCCCAGCGCTCATCCACAGCTCACCACCGCCTCCGCAGGAGCTGAGTGAGGAGGTGGGGGGACAGCTGCTCCTTGCACTGCCCCAAGCTGGGGGGGCGCTCACAGCAGCCTTTGCCCCGTAGCTGATCTCTTGTCTGCGGGACACACACCTGCCCAGAATCTTCAGAGAGAGCCTTGGGGCTCCACTTGGGTGGATGCAATGGACTTAGCCTTGGATTTCAGTCCCAGCCCTGACCGGGTTGTGCTATGTGACCTTGGGTGAGTGGATTTCCCCCCTTCTCCCCACCCACAGCCTCAGTTTCCCTGTTGGCACTGGAATGGGGCAAGTGGCTAAACAAATCCTTCCAATAGCATACTCTGCAAGGCAGCCATAGGAGTCCCGGCTACACAGGTTTGGGAAATGCTGGGTTTTGTAGGTCTCTTGACTGCAGGACTTCTCAGCATGGGGAAAAAGTGGAGACAGAGAGGAAAAGCTTTCCCACACTCATTACCCACTGGACACCACTTCTCATAGGGCATCTGCTTGGAAAGTTCCACATGCAACCCCCCATGGTCCTACCAGCTTTGACTTTTGCATCTAACTTTGGCAAAAGAATGTGCCCTGAAGACACGTGGGTATTGGCAGTGCTTCGTTTGTTCATTCATTCATTTGCTTGTTCATTTAACAAGTGTCACCGGGAAGCCTATGCGCCAGGCTCTGTGTTGAGGACCTTGGGATACCAAGGTGAGCAGACCTGGGGCATGCTCTTGAAGACTGCCAGTATGGAGGGGTGACCCTTCCCGGCCCTTCCCCAGCTCCTTCCACACCCAAGTCCTTGGCCTTAGCCTTCAGCCTGGTCTGCAAGGTCAGGAGGAACGACTTGTTGGGCCCAGCAGCTGCCCAGTCTGTGCCGTCACCCCGGGGGGCCTGGCTCCTGCAGAACCGTATTTCCGTAGGCTCCAGCGTCACTGTTTTATGATGAAACCCAATTTTTCTGTTTCTAAGAAAGAACGAAAGAAAAGTCTTGAGAAAGTTTCTTGGATCTCAAGTGTCTCTTACAAAACAACATTTTGGTTAATTAAGTGTCAATGAATCAGAACCAGATGGGGACGTTTCTTTTGAAACATGCTGAGGTGTCCTGGTAACGGGACAGTCAGGCAGAGTGAGGGGGCTCTGGTTCGCATCCCCTGCCCTGGATGTGGAGCTGCATTTAGGCAGTGAGGAGAAGCCAGCCTGTGATGGGCTTTCTCCAACATCCAAGGCCTGCTGGCGGGGGGTAGAGGGGGGTCCCCACAGTCACATGGAGCTTCTAGATCCTTCCAGAGCTGAGGCAGCAAAAAGCAGAGCAAGGATCTCTGGAATTCAGGTAGGCCCAGATTCAAATCCTGAGCCCTCTTCTGCCCCAGATATGTGACCTCGAATAGGCCACATGCCTTCTCTGATCCACGGTTTCCACATCTGTGAAATGGGAACAATTGTATCTGCCTCTGTGGGAGGCTGGGAAGATCTGCCACAACTCTAGAGGGAAGGTGCCCGAAGGCACACAGTAGGGGCTTCATAAGGATTCGCCCACTTTCCCTTCGCATTTTACAAGAGTGGAATGTGCCCTGGATGTGGGGGAGGGG
>CAUYRT010087406.1:0-41481 GCA_963574885.1 Lepilemur ruficaudatus | reverse complement strand
TAGATACAGTTGGAGCACTATGTATGTACTCTCTGGACTACTTTGACAGAGTAGGTTTTTGAATGTAACAAGAAAAGTCAACTTGAGTGGTAATATATTTTGGGAAATCAGCTCACTACAAATTGTGACTGTAAACATTGTACTGTAAATGTTTTGTAGTTTTCCCCCAATAAAATTTTCGGAAGAAAAAAAAAACGGCTTGTGCAAGTGAAGCCCAATTGCTTAAGCTTCACTGCCTTCACAATAAACTTGTCTTTGCTAATAATATTTATGTCATAGATATGATGACAAACCTTCCCAGTTTCCCTGGGACAGAGAGGTTGCCTTGGACACAGGACTTTCAGTGTTAAAACCAGGAAAGTCCTGGTCAAACATGAGTAAGTTGATCACCCTACATAAGGTTATTGTGAGGAACGAATGAGCTTTTACATGTACAACACTTGGAACATGTTGTAAGCACACAATAAGTCTTGGTAATTATTAGCATTACTACCGCAACTAACATAATTGTTCCAAGCTACTTCATGGGTGTTTGCTGGTGCTCAAAATAGATATTGTCTGACAAACATTTTGGACATATAAATTACCACACAAATTTTGTCCATTGAAATCAATGAGGAAGTGAGTATAAGAGTAACTTAGGAGGCATCATCAAAATCACCAGTTATTCTTCATTCATTCATTCACTCAATAAAATCTAATGGGTAGTGATTCTGCACTCAGTGTGGGGCAGAGAAGACATGAAGGAGATCTGGTCTTCTCTTTCGAGCATCTCACAATGTGTTCATGATTGAGGAGGCAAGGCCAGGTGTGGTGGCTCACACCTATAATCCCAGCACTTTGGAAGGCCAAGGTGGGAGGTTTGAGGCCAGCAGTTTGACACCAGCCTGGGCAACATAGTGAGACCCTGTCTCTAAAAAAAAAAAAAAATAGTAGTCTGAATTGGTGGCGCATGACTGTAGTTCCAGCTACTCTGGAGGCTGAGGCAGGAGGATTGCCTGAGCCCAGGAGTTCAGGGTTACAGTAAGCTATGATCTCACCACTGCATTCCAGCCTGGGGGACAGAGTGAGACCCTGTCTCTTTAAAATAAATAAAAATTAAGAAAAAATTTTTAAAAATTGAGGTGGCAAGACACAAGCATTCCCTGGCCTCCCACTTCCTTTGCTGGGACTTTGCACTTACTCTCTTCCAATGCCTATGATTAGTTCTTGGCTCTTTTGCTGAATTTTCCACCCTTCCCCCCCACCAATCTACCTGTGGGCACTTTCCCCTGTTCTGGTCTCAGCCCTCTTCTCTCTCTCTTTGTATGCAGTCCCTTGACAAGCTCATTCCACCTACCCGGCTACAACTCTTCTCACTATGTGGCTGCTTATCCCACCTACACCTGCGACCTCTGTGTTATGTGTCATTCTTAGTTACCATACCTTGTGTCTGTCCCTAAATCATGAACTTCTTCAGGGGCCAGGGCTTACTCCACCCTGTTTCCCCATTGCCAGGTAGCATTGCCACCCTGTTTCCCCATTGCTTGCTCTGGGTGATGAGAGCAAACAAGCAGGCTTTGTGAGGGCTGTAATTTGGCAGAAGGTGATGGAAGAGGATCCGCATGGGAAGAATAACATTAATCGAAGAGGCTCTTTTAGCTATTAAATTCCTCGCCTTAGAGTCACTGTAATCATTTTCACTTTTCGGAGAAAAAGTGGGACAAAAGGGTTCTAGGTGGTAATGAGGGCAGTGAGGAAGCCAGAAGAATGTCAGCAAATGTCAGATGGGTGCCCTGGAGCTCATGCAAGAAGGGCCTGGGATACCCGGCAGGGGTCTTCACTTTTAATCTGGGAAGCAGAAGGAAGCCTACAGAGTTAAGCGAAGATGATTACAGTGACTCTAAGGCTAGGAATTTAATAGCTAAAAGAGCCTCTTTGATTAATGGTAACCTGTGGCTACAGACTTCTACCTAGCCCCTGACTTCCAAATGAGAAGCCCTCACTTCCATGAGAGTGACAGGTCACATGGGTGGAGTGAATCAAGACACGGGTCAGCAGCAGTGTCTTCAACTAAGAAGAGCAAATTATTGGGTGATATGATAGAGATGAGGAAAGTGTTCCTAGCAACTGAGAGCAGGATAAACCAGAGTTTGTTGCTAAACTGCAGTGACCGCATCTTACTCATGAGTACTTCGTGCTACACAAGGCCTGGGTAGTAGCTTCTTTTTTTTTTTTTTTTTTGAGATAGGATCTTGCTGTGTCATCCAGGCTGGAGTGCAGTGGTGTCATCATAGCTCACTGCAGCCTTGAACCCCTGAGCTCAAGCGATCCTCCTACTTCAGCCTCCCAAGTAGCTGGGACTACAGGCATGCACCGCCACACCCAGCTAATTGATTTTAGGTTTTGTAGAGACAGGGGTACTTGCTATCTTGCCCAAGCTGGTCTCATGCTCCTGGCCTCAAGAAATACTCCTGCCTTGGTCTCCCAAAATGCTAGGTTACAGGTGTAAGCCACCACGCGTGGACACAGCATTTCAATTTAATAAATGCATGAATGAGGAGCCAGCTAGGAGACATGGCAGAAAACCAGATGGGGGAGGGATGAAGGGTTTGAAACTAAAAGGAAGGCTGAAACTCAACAACCCTCTGGAAAAAGATTTAGCAGGACTTACTGACTGTGGGAGTCTGGGGACAGAAGGAAGAAAGGGTGGCAGACCAGGGCAGCTGGCGCATCGTGGCACTACTGAAGGACACTAGAAAACCAGAGAGCCCAAGAGGAGTATCTGTCTGCGAGGGAAGATTATTTTTATTCCAATGTAATGAAGCTTCTGGAAACAGAGAACTCTCCCAAGGGAGATCCTGGAGAGGGTGAGAATTGCTGAGTTGGGAGTCAAACCTGGAAAGATACTTAGGGAACATAGAAAAGAAAGATGGAGGAAAGAGGCTTGTGTCTCCTAGCTGGTTGCACCCTCAGGATCTAAAGGTTGCCCCCTCTCTGATTTACACCGCTCGTGCTGCCCTCAGACGGACTCGGCTTTGATTTCCTTGTGAGTGACACAAGTCTAAAGGAAGCTGGATCACTCAGAACTTCAGAGAGATTAGAAGCTGCAAACCTGTTCCGATGGCTGGAAGGGAAACTGATGTGTAATTCCTCTGTTCACATTCTTCGAGAACACTGGAGACCGTTTTCATGACATTGTCCATCCCATGAACATGAATTATTATGTTACACCTTAAGTCTCCACCTTGTGTAATTATAAAACCTCTGTGAGGCCGTGCAGCTGAAAAACGGGAAGAAAAACAAACACACAGCCCATCAGTTACTGGAAGCAACACTGTGATCACTGAGAAATGAAACTAGCTGACGCCAGAGAAAGCCAGGGGGCCCAGCCTCCCTCAAGCCTGCTGGCTTCAATCACTGGGACTGTGACAGCCTCGTTTCCTTTATCATCAGAATTCTTGAACTCAACAAGTACATCGTTGAATATTTTGGGTGCTGTTCCAAAGCGTTCTATCTGCATTAATCCACTCAATTCCCAAAACAAGCCTAGGAGGTAGGTACTATTTTTTCCATTACACAGATAAAACAGAGCCACACAGAGGTAAGGTCAGTAGCCCAAGACTGCCCAGGACTTGAACCTTACATTTGACATTACATCAGAATTGAAACCCAGAATTGAAAGTGAAAGATATTTGAATCCAGGTTGTCAGTCTCCAGAGCTCTTAACCCCCATCCTACTGTCCTAGAAGAACAATTTTATAACATTAATAAAATAATTAATAATTACAGCCTGCTCATTCAGCCAGATTAATTTTTCAAGGAGATAAAAGCAAAGTACTCTGTGGTATGGATTGGAGGTGTGAAAGGATGAAAACTTCTCCCTCCCTCGGAACCCCGAGAGCTCTTGAGCACATGGAAACTACCAGGGCTGTTTTACGACACTGCCCTTTTGGTTGAGGCTGCTCTGAGTAAGGCTGGGCCTGGCAAAACGGAGGAGGAGGAGAAAGGATCCCTGCCCATCCCCCTGCCCTCCTTGGAAGCACCCACACCCAGGCACTCGCTGGGGTCCCTCAGGTGCCCACCTGCTCCCCGCTCCCAGCATCCTTAGGCTTTCCCAGCTCATCCAACCCCAGGTTCATCCTCTGCTTCTGCCTTCCGAGAAGCAACGAGCTCTTCCCGTGCTCAAGTCCCTGCTGACGTCCTCGTGCTGGTGATCAAGCATTAGTTTCCCCTGTTCTCCCTCCAGAAATTTATTCACTCCACAGAAAATGTCTTAATCAGAAGAGAGCTGTTAAAACTGGTGTTTCAGGAACCATAGCAGGTCAGTTGTGGGACTACATTGTCAGACATGGTGCATTATGACTTCTTCAAAGTGCTCGTAGCTGACTGTCTACCCAATTCTGCAAGGGAGGTTTTGAAGGACAAATAGTCCTTTAGGTTCCCCACTCAGGCTCCACACTCATTCAGAAAAGGACTGGAAGTCAGCCATGTGGAGATGTGCTATCAGAAGTAGGACAAAGCTTGGGAAAATGAAAGATATTTGTACAGTCCTTTACAGTTTACAGAACTTTTCACATTCATTGTTCATTCTCATCCTCACAACCACCATGGGACAGCCATTCCCCTACTCCTTATTATAATAGTGGGACCTGCTTATGGATGAGAGAGGCAAAGCTCTTAGAGGTTGGATGACATGCCTGGGGCCGCTCAGTAAACGGTGGAGCCTGGATTTTTAGGACCAAGGCCTGGTGTCTTTTTAATACTCACAAAGGAAGGGACAGATGGGATAGTGGGATAAAGGACCTCTCCCCGGCAGCCACCAAGTCCCATCACCTATGCCTCTTCTCCCAGTGAACCAACTCTATTCTACCCCCAGTACTCCTGTGGGTCCTCTCACAGTATTCTCAGCTCTCTGATTTTCAATAGTTTGTAGCCAAGAGGAACATGTGACCATACCTAGTGCAGACAATTCATATTCCACAGCTGGCCCAGCACCTTCTAAGATTGCTTTTGACACACCTAAATAAGACATGTTAATGGTAAAAAACATCAGCAAAAATTCAATAAGTGGTTCTAGCCTTTGTACATTAGAATTTTGTTCAACTCACCCTTTTGTGCTTAATCTATTGGCCCCCCTGCCCCAGCAAATCATATTTTCTGCAGCAACCTTCATTCAAGGGCTGATGAATAAACAGCCTGATCCCCGCATGATGGCACTGCCCAAAGGCACATGGTAGCACTGCCAGTCCAGTGTCTGCAGCGTTACCTTCTCTACTTGTACAGGGATTATTTTTGCAGTAATTTGAGTTGTTTTTGCATTCTACCCTTATTGTTTTATAAAAATGAACAAAACATATAACACTAAAAGTTCTGATACTAATGAGAAGCATGGATTTCAAAACTGTACTGAAATTGAGCATTTTATTTAAGTTCTTTATTTTTTCCCCCTACAATTAGAGATAGTTGGCTGGTTTCAGTCCAATGAATCTTTCAAGCAAGGCTACAGCTTCACCACTTCGGTCAAGTCTAATGACAGCTGGGTTGAGTGGTTAACAATACGGACATTGCATTTTGACAGACTGAGTTGGAGTTAACTCCACTTAGGATCTAATACGTGAGGACTCAGTTTCTCATCTGTCACACAGAAGCTAATACGACACTTCCCTCATGGAGTTATCTGAACACTAAAAGGGATAATGGATGAAAAATGCTTAGCACAGAACCTAGCATGCAGAAACTATTGAATAAATGTTAGTTATTTTACCATTATGAAGAGATATATATCTATATCTATGTCTCCTTTATTGTATATGTTATAAATCATCTCTTTTTTTTTCTTTTCCTATTTTTTTATAGAAGGCTTTCACTCTGTTGCCCAGGCTGGAGTACAATGGCATGGTCATAGCTCACTGCAACCTCAAACTCCTGGGCTCAAGTGATCCTCCTGCTTCAGCATCCCCAGTGGCTAGGATTATATGTGCCATGCCACGATGCCCACCTTTTTTTTTTTTTTTAATTTTTTTGTAGAGATATGGTTTCACTATGTTTCCCAGGCTGGTATCTCTTTTTTTAAAAATTCCTTTTTCTGGTTTGTTTGTTCTGGTCTCTGTCTTTGCTGTGATGGAAACTTCTCTCATAGGTCAAGTGATTCTGGCTAGTCTGTTCATATTTAAAAGTCAGCTTAGAATTCTTTGTGAGGAGGCTTGTTGACCAGTGGGCCTCAGCGTAAGGGGAGCCGGCAGCACCTACCATCTGCCGTCCTGGGAGCCACGCAAGAAGAGGGGCTGGACACTCCTGTTCAGTACAGAGACTTTCTCTTAGACACAGTTTTCAGTCTAGCTCCTCATCTCACCTGTGCCTGGTGCCCTGAGTCCAGAATCTCTCTGGTTCCGTTTCTTTAGAGAATAAGCCTCCCATTTCTGGTCAGGGAAGAGCAAGGAAAGTTACTGCTCCATAGGAGAGGGAATAGAATCAAGAGTTCTCATTGCTGCTGACACGGAATTTCATCCAGTTCTGTTTTCATGTCTATATTTGTCCCCCTGCCTTGCCAGGTACCTGCTGCCTCCAGCTCCCATGTCTCTAGGGGCCGCTGTTTTCTCTAGCAGGTACTAAGTTTTCCCTACTCCGTGTCAGTTACCACCG
The DNA here is from genome assembly GCA_963574885.1 of Lepilemur ruficaudatus. Taxonomy (NCBI): domain Eukaryota; kingdom Metazoa; phylum Chordata; class Mammalia; order Primates; family Lepilemuridae; genus Lepilemur; species Lepilemur ruficaudatus. Next base: position 34,857 of record CAUYRT010087406.1, on the reverse strand, counting down.
CTGGCTAGCAGCTTCCCATCTTCTAAAAATACGTTATTGCTTGTTCATAGTTGTTTTCCCTTCAAAGCTCTTTCTCCTTGTGGGTCTGTACTCTTTTCATTCCTTTATTAAGTTGCTTTAATGGAATTCCGAAAGGGCGCAGGGACAAATGCTGAGGTTCCATTTAGCATGTTTCATATAACTAGATGTTCTTTATGTCTACATTTTGAATGACTAAAAAATTGAGTGGCCAGAAATTAAATGGATATTCTATAGAGTCATTTCTGCATAGTAAGTTCCATAATATTTTACAATTTAGAAAATACTTAAAATTCTATTTCTAGTTATGTTGTACCCTTTTAGTTTAAGTCCATGTTTTATAACATACAAAATATATTAGCATAAGTGTATATGTATATAAGTTATAAACAAATAGATATATGTGGGGAGGGCATGCTCAAAAGTGTCATGGTAATGGGTGTGGTCACACATTTCAGAGAAAATCAAGAAAAAGGGTGTGAGTTTCATTTCTGGGTCAGTGTAACTTAAAGAGAAGAGAAGAGCTGCAGGAGGTGAGACTGCGTAAGAGGGGAAACAAAACCAGAGGAACTTAAAGCTTATTAACTTGTAAGTGTGGAAGTCTGACAGTCCAGAGCTAAAAAGGGGATGAGAGCTGACATTGACTACGGTGCAACAGTTACACCCTACCTTTCCATCAATCATGCCCATCTAATCCTCCTCTGGGAAATAGGAATTTGACAGGCAAAGAAACTGAGGCTGAGAGAGGTCTAGTGACTTGTCCAAAGTCACACCATGGCAAGTGGATAGCTGGGATTCAACCCAGGTCTTTCTGAGTCCAAGGCCAGCATATTTTCTACAACACTCTCTGCCTACTCACAGAAATATTAGCCACAATTTCCCTCCCATATATTAGTTACGTTAATAGTTACAATCAAGTATATTGCTTAAATACAGTACCTGATTTCGAATCAAATGTGTGTGTTGTCGAGTTTACAATAACATCTACATTTTCTTCGATGATATCTCCAACGGCAACCTGGAAAGTAACTGCACCAATTTTCATTTCATACCCTGAGAACCAATGATTAGGGACAGTCCCGATGACACCTGAAAAGAAAGAAAATGGATAAAGAATGGGCTGGCTCTTGCAGGAACAGCAAATATCTCTGGGTCCTATTCTCTTCCCAGTCCTCTTTCTTTTCCCTAAGATAAATCCAAACATTACCATGTCTTCTGGCCTGTTCCACAGCAAGGTTTTCTTTTTAATGGAAATTAGAGAATAATGCTTTGGGGCAGTAGGAGTATCTACATTTTCTCAGTTAAATACGATGAGGCAGAAACGTCTGATTAGACCAGTCTGTTTACTGGCAAACGTTGCTCTGCCATCATGAGAAAGGGATGAGGAAGAAGGCTAGGGTGCAAAATGCTCTCTCATCTCCTGTGGACAACATCCCTGGGAGATCCTTTTATTACCACTGGAGTAGCAACATAAAGGGTGCTCAGAGGAAATTACCTTTAACATGCTGGCATATTACCGTCCACTCCATGCTCTGAGGCTTCACACTTAGGTGTGCCACTTTCACTCATCCTTTAAACTCTTTAGATCTCCCTTTTTATGTTTATACAGTAGCAAGAGAACCACCTACCCATGGGGCCATTGTGTAGATAAATAATATAATATATATGAAACCAGTCAGCAAAGCGTAATGTGCCGTTACACGATTTAGTTATTTTTTTATTATCATTTCTTCAAAACTCTGGTTTCATTACCAATGATTTGGTCTGTGTTAATATGTTGACTTCTTTGTGTGCCCAGACAATGGGACATGCTCTAACACCTTCTCTATCATCGATTTGTTTTTCATGTGAATTAACTTTGCCTCCTTCTATTGGACTCAACCATGACTGAAGAGTTACTAAGCAAAGGGAAATATTTCCTTAGCAGAACAACTTCACCAGACCTTGGGTATCTCCAGCCTTGAGAATCTTGTGCTTGTTGGGATTTCTGCTCGACCATCTAGAGAATTCACTTACAAATGCCTGGAAATAGAAACACAGTTATTGACCACAATAATGTTCTGTAGAAATATTAATCCAGTTCTTCGGATCATTGATCATCAGATATCAAATAGTGGCAACAGTTTGCCATAGATTTCCTCCTACCTCAGCGACTTTGTAATTAAAGGACTGCGGTTCAACCTAGGAATTTTCTCAATAAATAGCAGTGGTAGTTTATTTCATGAGTAAAACTAACACTGTACTGAATAAAGGGGAGTGAGGTTTTGTAAGGGCTCCTTTATGAAGTCCTTCTAGCCAACAACTAATTTAAGGACCACAAAGAGTTGTGCAGACAAAAAGACCTGTTTTTCCATTTTGGTGTCACAAAGATCCATCTTAGTACACTGGCTCTTCAAGAAGTCGTATGCTTTATTTGCAACCACTGTCAGGTTTTCCCTCATCTTTTGAACCCCCATAATTCTGGCCTTCTACAACCGCCCTGTTAGGAGAGTGTAGAATGTTTACGGGTGAGTGGGGGAGGGGAGGGCAGCAACATTCCTTGGCATAACTGGCTGTCAGGTGCCTTCCGGGGTTGACTGACAACGAATACATAGAGCACATTTCATCTCTACATCTAGCCAAAGCCTCCTGAATGGAGGCACTGAAATCCACATTAGAAACCTTTATAAGCTGAAGTTTTTTTTTTTTTTTTAGAAATGAAAAAAGGCTTTTTGGTCATGTAAGTGATAAACTGAGCAATGGGTGACAGACTGGAGTTATAAAGTTTCGCTTGGATTGTCTAGTTTAGAAATCATGAAAACTTGCTAATGATAATTTTTCCCCCCTCTATCTTTGAGCAAAAATTATGTCTCTGGATATTTTATATTCGCTAGGGGAGAAAAAGACTAAGAAAAGTTTTGGGCTAAATGTTATTCCTTTAACCATTATCATTCTTTCCTGAATCTATGGGCAAATAAACTTATAAACTCCATTATATAATACTTTGAAATGTTTCTGGGGATCTCTTGGGAACGTTTCTGGGAAGACCACACTTCCATCCCGAATGGCTAAAAATGAGAATTTAGAAAACAAAATAATCTTTGATGTCCTTTTTAAGTGCGAATGTTAGTAAGTTGTAGCCATTTCCTGTTAGCCCTTAAAGTCAGGTAATAATAAGGCAGTAACTACTACTGCAAACAGTTTTGAGGCTTGCTATGTGCTAGATACCATGAAAACACTTCAAATATACTCTCTCTTTTAATACTCACATCAACTCTGAAAGGTGTTATTACCATGTTCATCTTACCCATGATAAAACTAAGCTTCAAAAAGGTTATGTTACCCAACTTTAAAACGGCAAAACTGAGATTCAAATCTTGGTATGCCATTCTTCTAATGCCAGTGGCAAGTACTTAGTAAATGTGGTTTTGACTTGCTTCTCCGCTACTGAATATGGTGCTGGTATTTCTAGTTGCAGACTTTCATAGACTTGTGGAGCCTGGTATATTCTATACAAGTAACTAAATTCTTGAGGCTTCTCTTCTCCCACCTTTTCCCTGTGGGTAGAGCCATGACTTAGCTTTCGCATAGTTAGTGTTAAAATGTCTAGGCCATTTTTATGATGATAACTTTCTACTTTCTTCTAAGAATTTATTTATTGTAGATTATCTTGTCTCTGATAAACTGTCTAGGGAGGATGGTATGAGTTATTAGTGTTAGCTCATAGTTAAGCCATACGACAACCTCCCATCAGCAACCAACATTTACGGGCAGGGAAGTAGAAAATACTATTATTTACGGATCTATAAAGACAACTTATTGCCTTTGGGTTCACTTGCCAGAATGACCAGACAAGATATATAACCATACCTGATGGCCTTCATCATCGTCTGGATGTACCACAAAGTGAACTTCTCGTAAGGTTCTCAGCCAAGCACTGCTACTAAACTTGAACACTTCTGAAAGGATTAGTTCAGCAAAAATAGCTTTGGGAAACTGCAAATTTCCTGTTCCAATCAAGGGAAATGTGATTGATGAGAAAGAGTGCTGTTGTATAGTTGTCAAACATTTCTGGATTATATTTGCCATGATCTGAAATACACAAAGTACATTTACATAAGTTAGGGCTCCAACTGGTGGAAAACAGAACAAGCTGTGGTTCCAGCAACTCTCACCAAGACTTCTCTGCCACTGTTGGCTTTGTCAGGGTCTAGGAAGTCAGAAAGGGAGGATAGAAAAAGGGGAGAAGATTTTCCTGAGAGAATCAAACTCATTTAGGAAGGGAGGGTTCAACAGTACGGGGATGGTTACATACACAGTGGAACCTCAATGCAAACTAAAGTGATGTTTATGAAGAGTTTTTAACATGAGGAAATGCTTTTTTTCTTTTTGAGACAGGGTCTCACTCTGCTGTCCAGGCTAGAGTGCTGTGACGCCAGCCTAGTTCACAGCAACCTCAAACTCCTGGGCTGAAGTGATCCTTCTGCCTCAGCCTCCCGACTAGCTGAGACTACAGGCATGAGCCACCATGCCCGGCTAATTTTTTCTATATATTTTTTAGTTGTCCAGCTAATTTCTTTCTATTTTTAGTAGAGTCAGGGTCTTGCTCTTACTCAGGCTGGTCTTGAACTCCTGACCTCGAGCTATCCTCCCGTCTCAGCCTCCCAGAGTGCTAGGATTACAGGCGTGAGCCACCGCGCCCGGCCAGGAAATGCTTAAATAAGAAAAAAGGCAGTATTAAAAAATGTTTGAAAGAGAATCTCAACTAAGAAGTAAATATGTATAAAACTGACTTGAAGGAAGTATATAAAATGTTACACTGATCTCTTGGTTGTATTATGATTTTTATTTTTGTACTTTTCTGTATTTTCTACAATGTAACACATATTACTTTTTTATATTCTGCAAAAATAAAGTTGGGAGGTTAAACTGGGAGGGAGAAGAATGAAGTTATCAAAAGAAGGGAAGTGACTCTCTTTTATTCTTCACCACAGCTCTGGGTGCACCTCTTTGTTATATTGAAAGGTTAATACAGTACTTTTTAGACACCACTCCTGGAGAACCCCAATGATTATTACAGCTTCCAAGGGAAAATTACTCTGAAATAACTGGTAGTTGTGATGGAGTCTCCATGGAATGTAACAAAGATTTCAATAAATAGACAGGGTTCAATCAATACTAGGGTTTCTCAGCCTGGACCAGATAATTCTTTGTTGATGGGGGCTGATGTGTGCATCATTGCTAAACATCATTGGATGTTTAGCAGCATCCCTGGCCTCTACCTACTAGATACCAATAGCAGTTGTAACAAGCCTGTGGGACAAAATTGCCTTAGTTGAGAACCAGAGATCTACACCATGCCAGGAGATTCCCAAAGCTACCAAAAGAGATGGAGAACTGAAGGCTTTCTCTACCTGCCAAGAAGTCCCTGCTCCATTATCCCAGCTTGGAGCCACGACATGGAGCACAGCATTGCAGTCCAGATTGCAGCCGCTTGTCATGAGTATGCTACCCACTTTCTCCTCAGTTCCCTCCCTGGTGGCATTTAACTCTTTCTGGAGCCTGGGACCAGCTTTCTGCAAAAGAGCCTGAGATAGCGATCCTCTTCCAAGTTGAAGATCCACAGGAACAGTGTTGACAATGACATCGGCCTTAATGAAAATAGCAAGTTTGTTAGAAATTGGATTAATACATAATGAATGAGCACCTGTGACTTCGCTAAGCACAGTGGAGTAATGCACAAGAAATGTTTTGCCTTTCACAGGGACATGCCAGCCCTACCCTCAAGGAGCTTACAATCTGTTATTAGTACTTACTCCCAAAACTTAGAAATTAAGGAAATATACTACCCATTACTGTCAAATAAACATCTAGTGAGTCAAAGTAGAGCTAGGAAAATGAGTGAAACAGAGACCAGAGACAGAGACAAGGATTGGTAGAGACGGAGAAAAGGAACGTGAGAGTGAAAGGCAGAGACAGTCGGGGAGAGACAGACAGATTGAAAAAGAAACACAGAAAGATTCAGAGAGACAGAGGAAGTGAGAATCGCTTTTAGGCTGGCAGGAACTGAAAGTTATTGTTTTGAATTTAATAACATACCTAAAGAAAGAGTGGATAAATCTCGGGGGGGGGGAGGTCTGGTCAGCCCTGAAGGCCTGGACAAAGGAAAGTCACTGAGGTGAAGGCAGGCAGTGTCCACGCTAGCCTGTCCAGTGGCATCAAGCTCTCCAGTGTCTCTGCTGAGGCTGTCCCTTTGGTGAGATGGGGGTCATAGCCTGATGCCATTAGGTGTTCTACATTCAATCCCTCTAACTCTGCTTACTCAGATTTATGCTCACTGACAGCCTTCTGATTTCCTGGTAATTTAACAGGGGGTGAGGAAGTGAGCACTCTGATCATGTGGACAAGGTCCTGAACCCACGTGGCAAAGGAGTCTAAGGCCTCTATTCTAAAGAACATGAAGAAAGCAGCTGGCTCCCTCCCCTCTGCCATCTCATTAGCTGTAGCAAAAGCAAACAGTATTTCCAGTGGCTCATAATCCAAAAGAGCCTTCAAGTTTCTCAGTAGGGTTCTCTTTCCATTAGCCTTAAATGTGTGCCATCTGAAGGTAAACAGCAAGTGTCCAAATGGTGTGGCTACAGAATTCCAAAGAAGCATCCCAACCAGTGATTCTTAGTCCTAGCTGCATAACAGAATCACCTGGAATGCTTTCAAAAATTACCATGGCCCACGCCACATACCTGACCAATTAAAGTCAGGATCTCTAGGGATGGGGCATGGGCATCTGTATTTTTAAAAGCTCACCAAATAATTCTGATCTGAGTATTATGGATGTCAATTATAGGTGGAATTCAGGGTCTGTATCTCCTGCTAATTGGTGATTCCAAGGAAAAGGAAGTGATATGAGAGGAGCAGTAGGCAGGAGCCAAGCTGAAGATTTAGTACCTGAACCAGTAACCTTAATCCCTCCTCATTCTTCCTGTGTCTTCAGGAAAGTGCTCAGGCAGGAGCAATGGGGTGTATTTGTGAAGGGTGATTTTATAGTGTGGTGTACACGTTTTCCCCATTAATGATAACTGGAGCAGCAGAGAAAACAGACCTGTAGGTCAAGATCAGTTACAGAGAAAAAAGTGGATTTGTACACCCTGGTTTGTGGTTAAACTCAGATCCCTCCACATGAGCACATATGGACATATATAGGGGACAGTAAATATATTTCTGCATGAACTTTAAGTGGGTTTAACTTCTCAAATGTACATGATCTGAATCTTTGACCCTAAATCACAGAACTGGTTAATTAGATCCCATTGTTCCTTGGTGGATTTACTAAACAGCACCACTTACCTGTATACCCAGAACATCTCCACTTATCAGCTCAAGACTCAGACCTTCTTTGGTTTGGATGGAGTCTAGAACATTTCTGTTTGCAAGATAATCTGCCTCGCTGAACTGATCTCTTGACTGTGGAGAAAACGGGAAAGCATTAGTAGGCAGTGCCTATCTGAAGATTTTCCTTGCAGGCGTCCAAACAGAAAATAACTAGATTTCACAGACTTGTCTTATACAAATCATAACTCAGCTCTGAGATCCAAAAGCAGATAATTTATTATCATAATGTTTTGAGTATCAGTTGTATTTAATACTGAAAATGCCAATGAGCTTTTTTACTTATTCCTTCAAGAATCTTGGCATAGCAAACACTGTTCGTATCCCATGGCCCTTACTATTTAAGTGCACCCTGGACATAGTTTCAATTGTATTTCTTGCCTAGGGACTTTCTTTAGTGCTGGCATAGCAGAGAGGAAGTGCAGGTAAATTAAGGCACCCTCTCCACCACCAGCCTTCATCCAATGATTGGCAGGAATTGGCGTAAAAATACCCCAGCAACCTTGCCTCCCAGATAGATTCAGTGTAAATTTCTTCAGTGGCATTGAATGTATTTGATGATATACTATAAAGTTTCCTTTACTTTCCTGTCTAAATCACTTGCACTTGAAGCCTGTCTCAAGGTCCTCTCCTGGGGAAACCCAAACTAAGACGCATCCCTGAGCAAGCCACAATAATGCATTTGTAGTTTGACTATTAGAGTTTTGACTCATAGTTTGACTCATAGAGTTTTAGAATTTAAAGGGTCATCACAGATCACCCAGTATAGAAACTTCATTGTCCTGAAAAGGAAACCAGTGTGCAAAGGGATGAAGTCAGTCGATCAAAGTCAAACTACTAGCTAACGGAAGACACAATACTTGAATCTGGTTTCCTCACACCCAGTGCAGCTCTGCTTTTCACAGAATCTGAGCCGATCTACCTCATGGTATTTCCCATGCTATCAAATGGTAAAAACATGGAGTTTTTTTTTGAGACAGAGTCTCACTCTGTTGTCTGGGCTAGAGTGCCGTGGCATCAGCCTAGCTCACAGGAACCTCAAACTCCTAGGATGAAGTGATCCTTCTGCCTCAACCTCCCGAGTAGCTGGGACTACAGGCATGTGCCACCATGCCTGGCTAATTTTTTTTCTATATATTTTTAGCTGGCCAATTAATTTCTTTCTATTTTTAGTAGAGATGGGGTCTCGCTCTTGCTCAGGCCGGTATGGTGCATATTTTTTACTGCACCTGTGACAGACATTACTAACTGGCATCAGAACTCTTTTTCAATCAATCCAGATACAGTCTCAGAATCTTCCTCAACACAGAGCTCCAGGCAATAACTATCACTTGGTCAGAGATAACCCATGAAAGGAAACCTATTTTCCATGTCTAATCTAACTCAAAAAGGATATAAATTTTCTTTGCTTAAAATTGTCTTAGAGAATTTTTTTACTCCCTACTTTGGAAATGGACTTCTGGGCAATCCTTTTCACTAGCTCAGGAATTCCATGCTTCACTTTAGACTCTGCTGCAGGCAGTGAGGTATGTTGGGTGAAAGCAGCATCAGTGATCTCCCATCCTGAGGATTCCTTGGGTCACAGTCTTTCAAAGCATTGTTGTGACGACTAGAAAACCTCCCAAATGAACCAGTCACATTCTCTGCCAAATTCTGGTTTTCCTTTTCAATGTTTCGATTGCTGCTTTCTATTAATGTCTTTAATTGTGTTACAATTCTTTTCACATCCTCCAAACAACCAATATTATGACCATCTCCTTGAACATATCAGACTCAATCAAAATCCTATCATCCTCTGCACTGTTTTTTATGTCCTCCCATACTTTACATTCAATTTGGTGCTTGATATTGACATGATGAAGGAGAATTTTTTAGAAACATCTTGTCTCCGGGTCTTGATGGCACTGATTTTTCAGTCTTCCTTGAGTGAGTTAGGTGGCTGCAGACCAGAGTGTTACCTCCAGCCCCTTACAGCTGACTTGGGATCATGTTACCTCACAGTGACAACTTCCCCATTTTATAATTTATCATTCCAATCAGGTGATGCTTTTTCAGTAAGAACACCCATATTCGAAGATCCAGAGACACCAGGAATGGTGCCAGCAACTTTCTCAGGGGCTTCTCCCTTCCAAACAAGGCTGTGCCCAAAGACACACAATATGGGGACACGGATATGGGCTTTTCATTGAAGACAAGATTTATAGCCAAGTAGGTGTCCACCACTAAAAACACAAAAATAAAGGATTGAGGTCATTCAGATAAAATCAAATGGTGTTATTTTAAAGAGTAAAAGGTAACTTTGGCACATAAACAAATCCTGATAATGATGAGACTCTCAGATACAGAGTGTCTTCCTAAAATGGCACTTCTGTCAAGAGCTCAATGAAAGACGTGACATTCATAAACGCAATGGAGGTAATCCTCACCTAACAGAATAGATCTATTCAATTCACGTTTGCTTTGCAGTAAAGTTTTGTCACATTAAACTGCTTTTCTCATTGACATTCATTGGAATATTGGAGAGGTAATTTTTATCCCAAAAAAGTCTTGCCCATAGAGATTCAATAAATACAAACAATAAAACACAGGCAATTCAAAATAACCTATTAGAAGAAAAGATACTACCATTTTTAAAAAGCGGTGGGCTCACACATGTTATCCTAGCATTCTGGGAAGCCGGGGCGGGAGGATCACTTGAGCTCAGGAGTTTGAGACCAGCCTGAGCAACAGTGAGACACCATCTCTATTAAAAATAGAAAAAATTAGCTAGGCGTGGTGGTATGTGTCTGTAGTCCCAGCTACTCGGAAGGCTGAGGCAAGAGGATAGCTTGAGCCCAGGAGTCTGAAGTTGCAGTGAGCTACCATAACACCACTGTACTCCAGCCGGGGCATCAGAGCCTCTGTTGCCCCCTCCCCCCAAAGGAATAGTCATAATAGTCAAAAATATTAAAAACAATTGTGTTTTGTAATCAAAAGAAGTCATAAAATTAGGTCAGATTTCCTGGCAGCAGAGCCTGAGACGGAGATTTGTATGCAAGTGATTTATTAAGGTTGTGCCCTCAGGAGAAACCCTTAGGAAGTGAGAGTTGTAGGTAGAGAGGGAAAAGAAGCTAAACTAGAATGTGGTTTGAGGCTAAGCCTGGCTTCTGCCCGCTCCCCCAGGGAGCCATGTAGCATATAAGTTGCATCACAGTGTTTGTCTCACCTGGGGGCAAGGGAGGTAAGTTATTGTACCTTCATACCAGTCAGTTACCATCTATGGGCCATCTGGTTGGGAGATGAATGTAAACTCCCAGGCACTTCCAGGAGAGGCACCTTCAGTCCTCCCAAAGGCAATACCCTCCAGAAGGTTGCAAGTGTGAGTCCTTACCAGCAATACATAGAACAGCTGGATTGTGAGTGCATTTAATAAATAAAAGAGACCCCAACCCCAAGATATCTGGGAGAGGCACCAAAGAAAGAGCATTAAGAGAAGTGCAAAGAATAACTGCATAAATTTGGGAGAAAGAGAATGTTGCTTAGCAACTAAGTCATGTAAAACATCTGAGGGATTTTGTTTGACAATAAATTTAGTACAAATCAACAGGGACATAGTTGTGTTTGAGAAAGAAAAAAAAAAGGTCACCAAATGCTGGCAAGGATGTGGAGCAATAAGAACCCTCATTCATTGCTGGTGGGAATGCAAAATGGTTCAGTCACTTTGGAAGATAGTGTAGTAGTTTCTTACAAAATTAAACATACTTTTCCAATATAATCCAGCAATCTTGTTCCTTGGTACTAACTCAAATGAATTGAAAACATCTGTCCACACAAAACTTACACGTACATGTTTGTAGCAGCAATATAGCTTTATTCATAATTGCCAAAACTTGGAAGCAACCAAGATGTCCTTCAGTAGGAGAATGGATAAATAAACTGTGGTGCTTCCATACAACAGAATGCTATTCAGTGTTAAAAAGAAATGAGCTACTAAGTCTGGAAAAGGCAAAAATATAGAGACTGTAAAAAGATCAGTGATTGCCAGAGATTTGGAGGAGGAAAGGATGGATGAATAGGCAGAGCACAGGAGATTTTTAGGGCAGTGGAATTATTCTGTATATTATACTGGTGGACACATGACATTATGCATTTGTCAAAACCCATAGAACTACACAGCACAAAAGGTGAACTCTAATGTAAGCTCTAGACTTTAATTAATAATAACGTACCAATTGGTTCATCAATTGTAATAAACATACCGCACTCATGCAAGATGTTAATAATAGAGAAAATTGGGGAGCAGGGAGTATTTGGGAATTTTCTACTTTCTGCTCAATTTTTCTGTAAACCTAAAACTGCTCTAAAAACAAAGTCCATTCATTTAAAAAAGAAAATAATGATTTTGGGGCACTAATAATAGAAACATAATAATGAGAAATTGTGGTGAATAATAACCCTATTCTATTTTTCACTGGTAAAAACAGGCAGCACCTGAGGATGTGCTTACTTCAAGGTACCAAACTTAGCAAAGGGATTATGACAACTAGGTATGTTCTAGTTTCTAGGAAACTGATGTTGTGAAGGGACTCAAAACCATGTCCTTTGAGGATATATAACAGTAATTGAGTATACGTATTAACTTGCAGAAGTAGAGTTAATGAGTAGGGTGGGATGTGGGCACAGAACATAATAGTTGTCCTTACACATTAGAAGGGCTACCTTATAGAAAGGATTTATTTCTACAACTCTACAAGGAAGAAGTAGTATTAACAGGTAGAACTAGAGTAAAAGATATTTGGGTTTAATATAAAGCTAGGTTTTTAAATAATAGAACTGCCCTAAGACAGAATGGGTCAACATGGGAGACAGTGAGATCTCAGGCAAGCAGAAGGACTGTCACTAGGTTGTCTGATTTTACATTTAAGTTAACTGTTTTGCCTTTTTCCCTTCCATATTTTTAATTTAATTCCCTAGCCTATTGTTAAATACATTTTACTAGTAAAAAGAATTCATTACAGTACTCTTATATCAGAGGTGATAACAATATCAAAATCAAGGATGCATATATTTAAATATCATTTAATCATAGCACTGTATCCCTAAATCTGCATAGATATACAGCTATCCAAAACACAGCTCATATCTGTTATCTCTCATCAAATTAACAACTTGTGTTTCCCATTTGTTCCTACTTTGATAAGTGTAATAGCTTTATTTATTGAATACCTGTTATATGTCAGATATTTTATAAATATTATCCCACATAATTTAGTCTTCACAATAAGCCTGTGAGATAGATTTTTATCTCCACATTTTAAATGAGGAAACAGAGAGCCAGAAAGTAACTTTGCCATTGTTATCTGTCTAGGAAACTCTAGAAGAACTTAAATCCATATATTTGGGATTCTAAAGGCGAGTGGAGCTCTAGAATTTCTATATAGAAAGCTTAGATGTGATAATCTGGCTAGAAGTAAAGAGTGATAAAGGGAGCTTGTCTTGAAGCTGTATTTTCTTGGATTGTGTAAGTAAGATTGCTCTCAACTACAGGCCAATATCCCTTATGAATATAGATACAAAAATTCTCAACAAAATCCTAGCAAACTGAATTCAGGTGCTTATCTAAAATATAATCCATCACGACCAAGTGGGCTTCATCCCAGAGATGCAGAGATGGTTCAACATTTTTGCAAATTTATAAATGTAATTCACCACATAAATAGAAGCAAAAACAAAGACCATATGATCCTCTCAAAGGATGAAGAAAAAGCATTCAACAAAATTCAGCACCCTTTTATGATAAGAATGCTTAACAAAATAGGTATAGACGGGACTTACTTTAAAATGATACAAGCCATAAATGACAACCCACAGTCAACATCATACTGAATGGGGAAAAATTGAAAGCATTCTTGCTTAGAACTGAAACCAGACAAGGTTGCCATCTATCACCGCTTCTAATTCAACTTAGTGCTACAAGTCCTAGCCAGACCAATCAGACAAGAGAAGGAAATCAAGGACATCCAAATGGGGGCAGAAGAAATTAAACTATTGCTGTTTGCTGAGGATATGATCTTATATCTCGAAAACCCCAAAGATTCTGCCATGAGACTACTGGAATTGATAAACAAATTCAGCAAAGTCTCAGTTTACAAAATCAATGTACAGAAATCAGTAGCATTCCTATATGCAATAACAGTTAAACTGAGAACCAAATCAAACACTCAATACCTTTCACAATAGCAACAAAGAAAATAAAATACCCAGGAATATATTTAACCAAGGAGGTAAAAGACCTCTATAGGAAGAACTAGGAAATACTGAGGAAGGAAATAGCAGAGAATAGAAACAGGTGGAAAACCATACCATGCTCATGGGTCAGCAGAATCAACATTGTTAAAATGTCTATACGACCCAACGTGATCTACAGATTCAATGCAATCCCTATTAAAATGCCAGATCTAGAAAAAATTTTTCGCAGATCTAGAAAAAATAATTCTATGCTTTGTATGGAACCAGAGAAGACCCTGTATAGCAAAAGCAATCTTAAGCAAAACAAACAAACAAACAAAAACTAATTGGGAGGCATCAATTTACCAGACTTCAAGCTTTACTGCAAGGCTACAGTAACTAAAGCAGCATGGTATGAGCACAAGAACAGAGACGTAGACCAATGGAACAGAACTGAGAACCCAGATATAAAACCATCCTCCTATAGCCATCTAATCTTTGACAAAGCAGACAAAAACATACACTGGGGAAAAGAATCCTCATTCAATCAATGGTGCTGGGAAAATTGGATAGTCACATGTAGAAGACTGAAACAGGATCTGCACATTTCACCTCTCACAAAAATCAATTCACAGTGGATAACAGTAAACCTAAGGCATGAAACTCTAACAATTCTAGAAGAAAATGTTAAAAACATTCTTATAGACATTGACCTAGGCAAAGAATTTATGAAGAAGACCCCAAAGGCAATCACAGCAACAACAAAAATAAATAAGTGGGACCTGATCAAGTTAAAAAACTTCTGCACAGCCAAGGAAGCTATCACAAGAGCAAACAGACAACCTACACAATAACAGAAAATATTCGCATGCTATACATCTGATAAAGGGCTGATAACGAGAATCTATACAGAACTCAGGGAAATCAGCAAGAAAAAAATCAAACAACCCTATCAAAAAGTGGACAAAGGAAATGAACAGAAATTTTTCAAAAGAAGATAGACTAATGGCCAAGAAACATATGAAAAAATGCTCAACATCTCTAATCATCAGGGAAACCCAAATCAAAACCACAATGAGATATCACTTATCTCCAGTGAGAATGACCTTTATCAAAAATTCCCAAAACAATAAATGTTGTCGTGGATGAGGAAAGATAGGAACACTCATACACTGCTGGTGGGACTGCAAAGTAGTACAACCTCTGTGGAAAGCAATATGGAGATACCTCAAAGAAATACAAGTAGAACTACCATTTGATCCAACAATCCCATTACTGGGCATCTACCCAAAGGAAAAAAACATTCTATAAAAAAGACATTTGCACCAGAATGTTTATAGCAGCACAAGTCACAATTGCAAAGATGTGGAAACAACCCAAATGCCCATCAATCCATGAGTGGATTAATAAAATGTGGTATATGTATACCATGGAGTTCCACTCAGCCACAAAAAACAATGGTGATCTAGCACCTCTTGTATTATCCTGGATAGAGCTGGAGCCCATTCTACTAAGTGAAGTATCCCAAGAATGGAAAAACAAGCACCACATGTACTGACCATCAAATTGGTATTAACTTATCAACACTTAAGTGCACATATAACAGTAACATTAATCCGGGTGTCGGGCAGGTGGGAGGGGGGACGAGGCGATGGGTATATACACACCTAATGGGTGCTGTGCGCACGGTCTGGGGTATGGACATGCTTGAAACTGTGACTCGAGTGGGGGCAAAGGCAATATATGTAACCTAAACATTTGTATCTCTGTAATACGCTGAAATAAAAAAAATTTTAAAAAAAAGATAACTATAAATCCTCTTTAAAGACATAAATAAACTTGAACAATGAAAAGACATCTTTTGTTTTGGTTAGAACATCTCAATACCACCTTAAGATGTCAGGTCTCTGTAATTTCATTTACAAATTTAAATCAACCCCAATAAAAATTCCATTGAGCTTTTCTGTTTCTCTCTCTTTTTTTTTTTTTTTTTGACACTGACCATAAACCAGAAAAGTTCATAAGGAAAAATAAACAACAAGAGTAGCTAGGAAAACACTGAGAAGGGAGCACTCTATAGGGGGACTAGCTCTGACATCAAAGCATACCACATGCATGTAGCTCAGCCTGTAATCCCAGCAATTTAGGTGGCCAGGGTGGGAGTGTCTGTCCATCACTTGAGGCCAGGAGTTTGAGACCAGCCAGGGCAATATTGGGAGACCCTGTCTCTACAAAATAAAAAGTAAAAAAATTACCTGGGCATGTTGGCCCATACCTGCAGTCCCAGCTACTCAGAAGGCTGAGGCAGGAGGATCCCTGAAGACCATGAGTTCAAAGTTGCAGTGAGCCATGATTGCACTACTACTCTCCAGCATGGGCAACAGAGTGAGACCCTGTCTCTACACAAAGTACTACAAAGCCTCTCTAAAGCAGATGAATAAACAGGTCAATGGTCTAAAATAGAAGGTTCAGAAATAGTAGAACTACATATGAAAATCTAATATACGATAAGGGTGGTATCTCAAGTTACTTGGGTAGTGATAACCTTTTTAATAAACGGTGTTGGGACAATTTGATATCCGTTTGGAAAAAAGATAAAATTAGTTCCAGTCCTCACACCGTGCACAAGAACAAACTCCAAATATAATATAGATCCAAATGTAAAAAAGAAATCAGTACAAGAAGTAGAAGACTTCTATAACTTCTTGTTTG
This sequence comes from Lepilemur ruficaudatus, assembly GCA_963574885.1. Lineage (NCBI taxonomy): Eukaryota > Metazoa > Chordata > Mammalia > Primates > Lepilemuridae > Lepilemur > Lepilemur ruficaudatus. Next base: position 18,555 of record CAUYRT010087406.1, on the reverse strand, counting down.
TTGGGAAAAGTATGACTAAAAGTTATATATTAAAATACATAATATAGTAAAAAATGAAATAAGAGACTGGTAAATTTTACTACACAAAATAAAAACCATTTGCGTGCAAAAAGAAAGCCACCATATGCAAAAACCGGGAGGAAATACTGATAACACACAGCACAGATAAAGGATTAATATCCCTAATTTACAAAGAACTTAAAAACTTTTTAAAAAACAGATCCACCTGACCAAGGCAGCTTTTAAAATCTGAGAGGGGAAAAAAAGACCAAAACTGCCATGGAAAAAGATGCCAGGCGCTGTACTCTCTCCCGGGACAGGCAGCCACTAATCGGGGTAGTCGGCACCCCCCTCCCCCAGAAGACAGGGTTCTGCGAGGCGTGGGGTCACCGCGCCCGACCGGCCTGCAGGGTGGCGAGCGCACCCAGAGCCCGGCTGGGCATCCCTGCCGCCCCGTCCTCAGACCGGCGCCTCGCGCCCCTCACCATCCTCCCGGAGAGCGCCAGGAAGCCGGACGGGCTCACGGGCTCCTGGTCGACCTCACACTCCCAGCGTCGCGATCCCCTCCGGCTCTGGAAGTACGTCTGCAACTTGGTCCGCGAGTTCTTCGGGGGACTGAGGCTCCCCAACTCTTAGACTAGCAGCGGCAGGGAGCCGGGCGCAGGCACCCTCAGCTCCACTAGTCCTTCCCGGACTGCCCCGGCCGCCCCACCCAACAGACTTGTACCTTGAACTTCTTTCGCTTTCATTTCTATGAAAACCACTTCTCAAGATTACACACAGCTGTCCCCAGATTGTGTTGCCCTTTAGCAACAAACGTTGCTGTCACACAAATTGTTGGTTGGGATCCTGGGGTAAGCCATGTGTTAGTTGTGTAACCTCAGCCTCCCGAGTAGCTGGGACTACAGGCATGCACCGCCGTGCTCAGCTAATTTTTTCTATATATTTTTAGTTGGGCAATTAATTTCTTTCTATTTTTGGTAGAGACGGGTCTCGCTCTTGCTTAGGCTGGTTTCGAACTCCTGACCTTGAGACCTTGAGCGATCCGTCTGCCTCGGCCTCCCGGAGTGCTAGGATTACAGTCGTGAGCCACTGCGCCTGGCCCTAGATGTCTTTTTTATACAATGTCTTTTGTTCTTTTGGGGAGATGCCCAGTCATGGGATTGCTGGATCAAATGATATTTGTATCTACTTGTATCTCTTTGAGGTATGTCCATATTGCTTTCCACAGAGGTTGTACTAGTTTGCAGTCCCACCAGCAGTGTATGAGTGTTCCTGTCTTTCCACATCCACGCCAACATTTATTGTTTTGGGAATTTTTGATAAAGGCCATTCTCACTGGAGATAAGTGATAATCTCATTGTGGTTTTGATTTGCATTTCCCTGATGATTAGAGATGTTGAGCATTTTTTCATTTGTTTGTTAGCCGTTAGTCTATCTTCTTTTGAAAAGTTTCTGTTCATTTCCTTTGTCCACTTTTTGATAGGGTTGTTTGATTTTTTCATGCTAATTTTCCTGAGTTCTGTATAGATTCTCGTTATCAGCCCTTTATCAGATGTGTAACATGCGGATATTTTCTCCCGTTCTGTCAGTTGTCTGTCTGCTCTCATGATAGTTTCCTTGGCAATTTTAAACATATTTTATTTAGCATTTAACCCCATCTACATGCAAACATTAAAAAAAATTTTTTTATTTCAGAGTATTATGGGGGTGCAAATGCTTTGGTTACATAAATTGCCTTTGTACAGGGGAGTCAGAGATAAAAGTGTGCGTATCCCCCAGGCAGCATGCACCGCATCCATTAGGTGTGAATTTACCCATCTTCTCCTGGCCTCCCCCTGTATGGAAGGCTCCTGCTCTGCCGGGCACTGTGTTAAGATTATAAAGATGATTAGACACAGATCCCTTTTCTCTGGGGTGAGAGTGAAGGTAAGGGGACAGAGAAACAAAACAGAGATTAATACAGTTATCTGTATCACGAAAGGTCTGGGCAGGATATAGATGGTATACTCAAAACGGGTAATTGAAGAGAATTTAATAAAGGACCTACACAGGAGTAGGAAAAAGGTTAAGGGATGAGGAAGCAGCCCTACTCTCCCTTTACCATCTAGGCTGAAGGAGAAAAGGAGGGGCATCCGATAAGAGCTATATTCACCGGAAAGTGCCATCAGGCAGGAGCCATGACTATAATACTTTAAAGAGACAACTGGGGGAATATAAGTACCCCAGCCACTTTCTCCCCCTACCCTTCCATCACTGGCTGGTGCCTCCTGTTGTGGAACTCAAATATTAATAGCAATCAGAGAATGCAGTTGATGCAGTACTTAGAAGTCAGCCCCAGTACCACCTCCAAGGCAGAGGGCAGGGTAAGTGGATTTTGATATCACCTCTGTATTGAGATACATATAAAGTATTAGGATAACAGGGAAATCAATCATTCATTGTAATTTGGAGACAAGACTGGAGGAAAGTTCCTACAGTAGTGGCATTTGAATAAGACATCAAATGAGTAGGGGATTTCAAAGAGAATGAGGTGAAGAATGAGAATGAGGTGTGTTCTCTGTCTCTGGATTTAGGGAGCATATATCCCTGTGCTGGGTTACTAGCAACCTGAGTCAGGCAACACAAATTTATTAAGCACTGCTATGATTTGGTTTGTTTGGCTCTGGCTCCAAATCTCATGTTGCAATTTGATCCCCAATGTTGGAGGTGGAACATAATGAGCGGTGTTTGGGTTTCTGGGGAGAGAGAGAGGAAGACAGAGAAGACACAGAACAAAGGCCAGAACAATAAAAGTACAGACTACTTTGGAAAAGCTGGTAGTCTGGAAAAGCTGGTGTGGGACCATAGGGGCTTGGTGGCAAGGAAGGGACATAAGGCAAGCAAAGTAGAACGAGAAATACCTGATGGCCATCCTGGGGAGTTTAAACTCTGTTTTCTAGGCCAGTGGTTCTCAAAATGTGACCCCCAAGCCAGCAGCAGCAGGCTCATTGTGAAGCTGTATCCCAGCATTGCATCTTACTTTGCCTCACTTCCCTTTTTATTAGTACTTGGGCTTGGACCTCCCAAATGGTTAGTACCTGAACCTTTGCCTTAGGATCTATGTTTTAGATCTGATCAATGAGTGGCCCAGTTAATAAAAGAGGAAGTAGTACCTAACTCCCATATGGAAATCAAAGCAAAACAGTACTAAACTATTATAGTAAGTATAAGGAAGTCCAATAAAGGTCTGATTTTTCTCCTAATGACTACTATGATGCTATTTTTAGGGAATCATCAAATATCTCAGTGTTATTTTTTAATTTTCCTTTTTCTTTGGAGTGGAGGGTGCCTCTAATCTGCTGGTGCTCAATGAGCTCTCTGGGCAATTCAGTACTGATGCTTGAGAGGTGAAACACACTCTAGGAGCAAGGAGGGGGCAAGTACAGCTTGGTGGGGTATTATATATGGTTTCTCTAGAAGGACAGAGAAATGAAATCTGCAGCCTACTTTTATCTTTACAGTAACCTATGTGTTATAAAGGAAAAAAATATTGAGAAATGTGATTTTTGCAGCTAAAAGTGGCAGCAGTGAAGAGTATATTTAAGGTCTACTGTGATAATATGTAGCCAAAAGCTACATACAAAATCAACCAAAGATGTCCATGCACACAGTATACAACTGTATACTGTATGTGTTGTAGGAAATTCCCAGAATATTAACCTAATGAAAGAGAAAAAACCAGTGAGGGAAACAACACAAACAATCTGTTCCAAATGTGAGTTTAACTTTATTTAAAGCAGATGCAGATGATAACACCTTCCAAAGAGCAAAAGCAGTAATCCAAATGCTCACCAACCACTCACACCACGAAACTTGCACATGCGCATACATTGCAATCCAGGATCTAGAATTTAGCAGAAACCAAAATTTCTTCTTTTCGAGCAAATTTAGCTAAAAGATTAGTAGGTAGAAAATAATCAATCAATCATAACAGTGAAGAATTTAATGAATCATCACAAACTAAATGTATAATCTGATTTCTTTTTAAAAAGACGTATCACTTAGTTTAACCTTCCTCAACCCTTTGTACAAAGGAAAAAATTCTGGCTTTTAAAGTTCTTCTTCCTTGGTGGAAATTTGCTTTTGAGTCCTGTGTAGGGATCCATTTCTGAGAGAAGTCTAGAATGAAGGGATCTCATCAGCCTGCTCCATGGAGGAGAAGTACCTCCGTAGGAAGCAGTACAGCTCTCCGGTGCAGAAGCCCTGGAGCCAGACGACTTGGTTCAAATCCCTGCACTTGTATTTATTTACTGTGTGACCTTTGGCAAGTTACTTATCCTCTCTGTGCATCAGTTTTCTTGGTTATAAAATGGGGAGACTAGTATCGATCGCAGATGTAAAGCTCTTATAAAAGGGACAAAATAAGTAAAGTACAAAGTAAATATTAGCTATTGTTATCTGACAAAAAATTTATGTGTGTGGATGTGTGTCTTTAGGAAAAGAAGATGACATCTTGTTTGCCATTTTTGGAGAGAGGCTAGGACACAGATAACCAGATAATTTGCTATGATAACTTTTATCTTACTTGGAGAACCATTTACAAGTAAAATTTGACATGTCATATATGGCTCAACTCTCGCCTTTTTTCTTTCCAGAGAGAGTATCAGGGAGAAAGATTTTAAGGACAAAAACATGAATTGGAGGGACTTAGTAAAGGGATAAAAAAACTAATAGAATGAGGGCTACAGTTACTATAAAATGATAGAAGATTGAAATGAAAGTAAGGTTATTTATCTGTTAAACCTGGAAGTGGGTTATACTAAAAAATACAAAAATACCCAGAGGAAAACAATGTTCAGAAACATGTAGCATTGCTGTGGTAGGGCAAGTGCACCCAAAATGGCAGGTTACAAGGAACAGGGAGCAAAGACTCAAGTTAGGAGCCTGGTTAGAGTTCAGACACCAAGCGTTCCAGAGTAAGGAACTCACAAGCTGGGAATGGTAGCACGTGCCGGTAGTCTCCACTACTGGGGAGGTTGAGGTGGGAGGATTGTTTGAGCATGGGAGTTCAAGTCCAGCCTGGGCAACATATTAAAACCTTGTCTCTTAAAAAAAAAAAAAAAAAGAAAAGAAACTCAGTTTTCCAAATCAACGGTGAAGACTCCAGAAATGGATTCCTTACTCCTGCCTCTGCCAAAAACTTAGGAAGCATATATCCCTCTGCTGGGTTACTAGCAATTTAAGTCAGAGAAGATTAATATTAGTATTAAGATTAAGATTTATTAAGCACTGCTATAATTTGGTTTGTTTGGCTCTGGCTCCAAATCTCATGTTGCAATTTGATTCCTAATGTTGGAGGTGGAGCCTAATGGGAGGTGTTTAGGTCATGGGTGCAGATCCCCCATGAATGGCTTGGTGCTGTCCTCCTTGTGGTAATGAGTGAATTCCCACTCTATTAGTTCCCATCAGAGCTGGTTAAGTTACTAAGAGCATGGCACCCTCCCACTCTCTGGTCTTGCTTCCTCCCTGCTTCTTTCATGAGCAGAAGCAGCCTGAGGCCTTTACCAGATGCCCAATCTTCCAGCCAGCAGAATTGTGAGCCAAATAAACCTCTTTTCTTTATAAATTATCTAGTTCAGGTATTCCTTTTAGCAACACAAATGGACTAAGACAGGCTGTATACCTGTATACCAGACTCTGTGTCGTTAAAAATAATAGTGCTATTCCATTTATTACCAAAGGTTGCCCAATCTCTGCTAGTGGCCACTTTTCTTGCCATAGAGAATGGAGGGGCATATGGGTCTCTAATTTTCTATAACCAAAGCCTTCCCCCTCGCCCATTTACACTAGAATTTCACTTTAACAGGTGGAGATTAAAAGGAAAACAAACAAAAAACTAAAGGGCCACTCCAGGGATGGCAATAAAAGAAGGATAAATCTGCAGCTAGTAGCCCAAACGAAGAACACAGAAGATGATTTCAGACCCACATCTAACCCCAAAGATGACACAAGAATGAGATATGACACCTCTTCAGCAAAATTACGGAGACCTTTGGGGCTTTTGTCTTCCATAAAAAGTATCACTCTAGAAATGACAGACTAGCTGATACTCTTGTATCAACCACTTCTTAAGATGAAAAATTTTAAAATATATGTCTACATAAGGATTTACACTGGCATTAACTCAGCCTCCCGAAATATATTTTTTGAGAGCCTGGGTTAAGACATTCTTCCAGTAGTTTTCTTACTCAATTCCTTTAGCTTTCAGTTCTGCTTTCACACGTTTCAGGTAAGCAGGATCAGGGTAGCCATACCTGCAGAAGGAAAAATTCCTTTAGTGTCACCACAAATGGTTCCAATCTGTACAAGAGATATTTGGCATTTGAGCATTTAATAGTGTTGCAAACATTCCCAGGTAATCTAAAGGTGGGTGACTTATAAGCACTTTTACAAGTGCAGATATGAGTCATTTAGCCAGTGAGTGAGCCTGGTTGTCTGACTAGCATCTGCCTCTCAACAGGCCTTTTAAAATTTTCAGCTTATTGTTTAAGTAGTGACTCTCATAAAAATATAATAATATACTGTCTTTTATGGGAGCATTGTAATCATATGCTGGTAGGATTTTAAAATTTGAGGATTTGAAAACGTCTCAGGGTGTCATTGTTTTTTAATATCAAGGGTCTGAGGTATTTTATTTGAGCTTCATAAAGAACAATTGGATTTCCTGTAACATAGCTTGCACCACTGGTCTCCTTACAACTAAGACTTTTTCTAAAATGCTATTGCCAAGTGACTTCAAGTTCTCTGTGGACTGATGGGGTCGGGCGGGGGTGGGGTGGGGAGGAGAAGAGTAAAAAAAAAAGGTGGCCTTAAAAGAAAACAAAAAGCAAAGTAGATAACATTCCTACGATCTACCTTTCCAATAGACATGAAGGCCCAAATCAAATCAACTTATATACCATTCATCTTGGATTCTGAAACCACCTGTCATTTGATGCAAAATTTAGTAACTATTTAATACATAATACTTTGTAGTTGGCAGAGTAGAAGTTTATGGGGACCAATCTTTCTGTCTACGAGGTTATCATCCTCAATTAGCATCTGTCAAAATACTTTACTGTACTTAACACCACTGCTATAAAGTGTCCTTATATCCACATCCACAAATTGCCATATTTCATAACTCCTATATTCTGCTTAGCAGCCATCACATTTCAAAAGGTTCTCACCTTTCTGGTCCTCCAAACGGGCATGTTTTGTGGTGAATATCATTCCATGTGATGACATCTGAGGCTCCTCTTATTCGAGAGTCCCCCACTGTGAAAATCAGCTTTTGATCAAAGGCCCTTTGAAGCAGTCTCAAAACTTCCCTTCCTTCCTCATTATCAGGCAAATATGCAGTTCGCAGTGTTCCAGAATACGGTTTTCCTGGGTTTGGGTGCTCTTTCTGTATGAAAACAAGAAAATGTCATGTAAAAACAGTCCCCTGTTTAAATTTTACTATATGTATAGATGTGTTCATTTGTAGATAGAGAAAATCAAAAGCAAGAAAAGTATTGAAGCTTTGCTCATATTCCCCAAAATTCATATTTTTCCTTTTTCCTCAAATTCATGCTGGGAACACTATCTACCTTTTTGACTCCCCTCATCCTAAAACATAATCTCCACCTACCCTTTTTCTGCCTAAAGTAATAGACACAAAAGATATCTAAGTTATAAGCAATGACCTTTATCATTATTTCAATCCCTTGCATAGGACCATGGAAATAATTCCCTGGGAAATCCACTGTGTAATAGGCAACAGTACAGTCTCTGCTCTGATAAGCCTAGCATGGTGGAAAGAAACCCATGGACCTCAGAAACACTTACTGTTTGTACGCCTCCTTTGATATCATATTTAATCTCAATGGAGCCACAGGATTCATAGCCTGGAAGTGAGATGCGTGACACAGTGAAATCCATTCTTCCATCTGGCTGGTTTCCTTTCTGGATACCATAGGAAGTCTGACACACAGGACAGACTGGCTTATATGACATGGCTTGTTTGATACAAGGGGCACAGAATTCATGCTTGCACTTTGGTAGCACTTGTTTGTTACTAATGGTCTCCCTACAGATGACACAGATGCTCTTTTCCTTCTTGTCCACTTCTGAAGCCTCAGAACTCGCTGAGCGCTTGTATGTAAGGGAAGCTGCTTTTGAATTATTACTATCAATGTCCACAGGTGTTTCATGATCCTCATTCAATTTCTCTCCAGCCAACGGAGACGTTCCCTCTTCTTTTAAGACATACTGCTTTGCCTTTGCAAGGTGATTTGGCAAACCAGTCAAAATCACTGACTCTTTATTTAGCAAAAAGTGTATATTTGGATGCCTTTTTTTAAAGTCATCAGTAAACTTGGTTCTATGTAAGGGCTTTCTCACCTTGCTCAAAGATTTCAGTGAAAGAACTTCTTTCATCAGCTGACATGAGGCGTATTGAAAGGCATCGGTGAAACTTTCATAAGCATGCATAGATAGATCTACCTGTTTGTCCTTAGGTTCAAATAAAATGCAGGTTTTCTGACTTTTTACTGAAACCTTGCTGCTAGTGTCATACCTTTTCTCTATCTCTGATATCTCCTGGAGTAACCCAGCTTCTAAAACATTATAGTGAGCAGTATCAACCTCAATTCCATTCAGCCTGCAACCGGGAGTCAATATTCTCACAGGTGCCTTGACAAGAGCTTCAGAGATTTTTTTTTTGGCAGCTGAAATGTCGTCTTGGGTCCCAAGGAGAGTTAATTCTCTTCCTTTCTCCTTTATAAGGAGCTTTGTAAACTGATGATTCAATTCCTGCTTGATTTTACTTGCCTGCTTACTGTCTGCTAAAGAGATACATTCTTGCTTCAGAAGTTCTGTGCTCTTCTGGAATTCACTGACAAAAGACTCACGAGCTGCTTCTAGGTCGCCTGATTGACTTGAGGTGAAGTCTAAGGAGACCGTATTTGGGGAACTCTCCTGGATTTTCATGCTTATACCAAATCTTTTCTCTATTGAGTCTATTTTATCAGGACGGGTAAATTTGAAGTATTCAAAGAAAGGCAAGGGAACTTCAAAACAGTTGCTTTTTTCTTCTGACTTGGTTTCTGGATCAGAAGGAGAAATGTAGCTGTCCCAATCTTGCTCACTAAGTGCCTTTTTCCTTTCTGTTTTTGAAGAGGAAGACTCATGTTTCTGCTCACTTTCTAGGAACTGCTCACTCAAGAAGTGATATATTTTTTCAATATCTTGGAAGTCACCGCACACCTTCTCAATTCCATTGTGACCCTCCATTTTTTTGACATTGGGGCAGAGAGTGGCCACGTGTGCCCTCTGCTCTTTGGAGAACAGGTTACAGTTCAGATCAGCTGTTACAGTAAGAAAGATCTGAAATTTAAAAAAGAACAGGAACAAATAAAATCTCTCAGCATCCAGGTATACTGTCTTCTCTTCAGGAGAATGGCTAGAGACTACAGAAACAACCACCATGTCTTCCCTAAGCAGGGGGCAACTTCTTTTAAATACTTTATAGAGGATGCAGCATGCTACAGCCCAGAGGTTCTCAGCTCTGTCTGCATATTAGAATCATCTGGGGAGTTATGGAAAAAAACCAGCCAAGACCCAGGCACATCTCCAGAGATTCTGATGTAATTGGTCTGCAGTGGAGCCTTGGGCGTGAATGTTTTTTAAAAGCTCCATGGCTAAGAGATCTGTGTTCTAGAGCTGTCACTATCTGTTTGCCATTGAGAACAGGTAGAGGGAAGACTTCTGCTCTCTGGGCAAGTTGCTATAGTTCTCACAAAAGTCTCAGCCTGGAAAGGTGCCATAAATCTAAGGAAAATATTTTTTTCCTATTACTATTTTTTTCTCTTCCTCACTGCCCTCTCTTTTTTTTTGCCCCCAGCTGAACACTTGACTGCATGCAAAGTTGCTGGGCCTTTCTAAATCCTGGCCTTTAGGAGCTCAGATATGACACACCAGATTAAGATAAAAAGGACAGAGGCAAATTGCATATAATATAAAAGCAGAGTTTCCAATGTTTTGTTCCCCCTCAAAGTCTTTGTGCATGCTATTTTCTCTACATGTATTAGTAACATTCTTCCTCTAGATCTTCAAAATATTTCCTGAATCCAGCCTTCTCTCACACTTTCATCCAGAGTTTAAGCCATTATCACCTTTCACCTGGCATACTGCAACCTCTCCTAACTGGACTCTGACCTTCTACAATAGTCACTTCCTACTTTTTTTTTTGAGACAGAGTCTTGCTCCATTGCCCCAGGTAGAGTGCAGTAGCGTCATTACAGCTCACTGCAACCTCAAATTCCTGGGTTCAAGCGATCCTCCTGCCTCAGCCTCCTGAGTAGCTGGAACTACAGGTGCGCACCATGATGATGCCTGGCTAATTTTTCTATTTTTAGTAGAGACGGGGTCTCTCTTTTGCTCAGGTTGGTCTCAAACTGCTGAGCTCAAGCAATCCTCCAGCCTTGGCCTCCCAGAGTTGTAGGATTACTGGCCTGAGCCACCATGTCCAGCCCCCTACCTTTGTTTTTCAACACAGCAACTAGAGTGACTCTTTAGAAATGTACATCAGATCTCCCCTCCCCTAGCTCAAAACCATTTGATGAATCTCTAACATTTAAGTTAAATTCCAAAATCTCGGCCAGTCTTGGTGGTTCACACCTGTAACCCCAGCACTTTGGGAGGCTGAGGCAGGGGGATCCCTTGAGCCCAGGAGTTCGAGACTAGCCTGAGCAACACAGTGAGACCCCCATCTCTACAAAAAATAAAAATAAAAAAATTAGCTGAACCTGGTGGTGCATGCCTGTAGTCACAGCTCCTGTCTCAGGCCTTTGCACTTGTGCTGTTCTCTGCCTAGAATGTTCTTTCCCCAGAAATCCACTTGGCTAGCTCCCTTACTTCATTCATGTCTTCTCAGATGTAACCTCATAGGAGAGGTTTTTCTGGACATCTTATTTTAATTGGTGGTTCTATCACTGTCTGGTCATTTATTCTGCTTATTCTTCTTCCTAGAAGTTATCACTGGCAGACATTTTATTATTTTGTTACTATTATTGTCTGTTTCCCTCACTAAGAGGTAAGGCCCCTGAAGGCAGAGTCTGTTGAGATCCTGGCTGTGACTCCAGCTCTTGTAACAGTGCCTGTAACAGTTAACAATAATGGGTTATAAAGTTCAAAATACTTAGAAGAATTGGAACATTCCCAACATAAAGACAGTTGCTTGAGGTGATGGATAGCTATCCCAATTACCCTGATTTGATTATTACACATTGTATGCACATATCAAAATATCACATGTACTCCCCAAAATATGTACAACTATTATGCATCAATAAACAGAGGGAAAAGGTCTTATTATATACAAAACAGAAATAAGAATAGCAGACTTTGGCCAAGTGGGATGGCTCATGCCTGTAATCCTAGCACCCTGGGAGGCTGAGACAGAGGGATCGTTTGACCTCAGGAGTTCAAGACCAGCCTGAGGAAGAGCAAGACCCTGTCTCTACTAAAAATAGAAAAATTAGCTGGGCATCCTGGTGTGCGCCTGTAGTCCCAGCTACTCAAGAGGCTGAGGCAGAAGGATCGCTTGAGCCCAGGAGTTTGAGGTTGCTGGGCTCTAGTAACCTCACTCTAGCCCAGGCAACAGAGTGAGACGCTGTCTCAAAAAAAGAAAAAAAAAAAAAGAATAGTAGACTTCTTACAAAAACAATGCAAGCCAGAAGACAGTGGAATGACATCTTTAAAGTACTGAAAGAAAAAAAAAATGTCAACCTAGAATTTTTATAACCAGCGAACACTTTTCAAAAGTAAATGTGAAATAAAAACTTCTTTAGGTAAACAAAAATGGAAAATCATGTTTCTGAAACTGTCTCCAGTCTCCCACTATAATGCTCTTTTTACAGTTAAGTGAAGAAAGTAGGAATCAAAAATGCAGACTCATAATTTTGTAAACAGGTATGAGTTTGCTGACATTCATAGAAAGAGGCTAGAAGGAAATATACCAATTGTTCACACTGTAGGCAGTCAATATCTATTTGTTGAATGAATCTTTGCACGGCCAGCTCCTTCTCATCATTTAAGTCTCAGGCCAAATGTCACCTCTTCAGAGAAGATGACCCTGACTTCTGGTCAGAAGTAGCACCACCTCCATCTTCCCCTTCCTTGTCCTGGCCCTGTCAGTAGTCACTGAGGCAAAACCACATTTTATTTTCTTCTTAGCACGTATCACTCTGAAACGGTTTTATTTTGTTTACTTGCCTATAGTCTTTCTGTGTACCTCCCCACCCCCAAAATGAGCTGCATGAGAGCAGAGACCTTGTCTGTTGTGTTCACCTCTGTGTCCCAGTGCCTAAAAGAATGTCACCTCATAGTAAGACATAGTTGTTGGGCCACTATGTTGGGCACATAGTTGTTGGGCCAATAACCAAAGGTGTGGTGATCGGAGAGGAAGTTGCAGGAACATAGCCAGATCCTTTCAGTACTCACCTTTTGGACACAGGAATCCACAGTATTAGGAATATGTCCTTCATTTGGATGCTTCTCACCAGACTGTGGCCCTGCTTGTGACTGTCTCAGTGAAGAAATTCGGGGTCTCGTGTTCTCTACTGGATTTTCAGTGGGTTCCAGGAAAATGGTCACAGGTTTCTCATCAATAAGCATTTCGTGCTTTCCTTTTTTCAACACTCCCTCCTTAGCTGAGGAGACATTAAACACGCACATATATACACACAGAAATGAGAGAGATTTCAAGTAATTCTCTTATGCCTGCATCTGTGTCCTGCCCCAGCACCTGCTCCCTACATGGTGGAATGTGGGTTGGCCAGGGAGGAAGCAAGGAGCTATTAACTCTAAAGTGAGCAGCTCAAGTTTTACTATAGAGATGAAAGCTTAATGACAGTGGAACATCATCCACACATTAAAAATCATGTTTCTGAAACTGTCTCCAGTCTCCCATTTCAATACTCCTTACACAGTTAAGTGAAAAAAAGCAGGAATCAAAAGTGCAGAGTCAAAATTTTGTAAGTAAGTGTTTGCTGACATTCACGGAAAAAGGCTGGAAGGAAATATACCAAAATGTTCACATTTGTTTATCTCCAGGTAGTTTTCTTCTTTGTTCTTTTCTATAGTAAACATATATTAGTTTTGTAATCCTCAAAAATAAATCAGTGGAACCATTATTTAAAACATAAAGTGGAATGCCAAAATGACAAGGACACTGGCTGACAGGCACCTGGGCCAAGGAAGATGACAGCTGAGAAATATGTCAGGATGAGGATATGGAAAGCGTCAACACTGAGGCGCAAGCCAGGTCCCAGGCTGGGTACACTTGGGGCTCTCTCCTCTGTGGTCTGAGTGTCCACCGTCTGAGTGACTCTCTTGGCAGCAGCAGCCCCGTTCCTGTCCCTCACCAGACAGTGCCATACTTTCTCCCACCCTCTCCCCTAGGCCAGCTTGAACCTGAAACCCGCGGAGCGGGGTCCCCGGGTATGGCCTTTGAGCCCCAGCCCCGGCCCGCACCCCTGTTGCCCGCGGCTCACCTGCCCTCTCTCTGAACTCCACCTGGAAGCTGTCCGGGGCGCTGTGGCCGACCGGCCGGACGGTGCACTCCCCGCCGCCCGAGGCCCGGCTCTGGAAGTAGATTTCCAGCCTCCTGTGGAACCGGGGGCCGGTCTCGGACACACGCACGAGGAGCGGGGACGGCGGGCAGAGGCTGGAGGCCATGGCTGCGCGTCGGGCTGGCGCGGGGCTTCGGGTCGCGACTGGGCCAAGGCGCGTCCCCGCCCTGCGACTGGGGCCGCAAAGTTTCAGTTTCGCTTCGCCGGAGGTCCCTCCCTGTTCCCGGTAGAGCCGCTTCCCCTCCTCTGTTTGCAGTCGGCGCAGGGCCGTGTGCCAGGTGAGTAGGTCATGTCCCCGGGCGGTGGGCGCTGCACGAGGCGCTTTCTCCGGGCTCCGGTGTCCCAGCTCCTGCAGGCTCAGGCCGGGGGCGGAGGAGGACCGGGGTCCCAGGGCCAGGCCTCCCCTGTGAGGATGCAGACTTGGCAAAGAAAGTAAGTTTCTCCTGTGTCTCTTTGTTACTTCTTGTTATTATTACTATTATTTGCCTCCACGATGTAATTCACATTCTGTATTCAGGTTAAACTCACATATATATTTTTTTATTTGAGTTTGTTCACCTGCATTGTGACCTCTTACCCGTTCCGTCGCTCCAACTTTAGACTGGCTCTTGGGGCTTTTCGGGCCCATTCCTCGATTTGACCAACAGCACTGAACTGCTTGCTGCCCCTCGAACTAGGGAATAAAGATGAGAGCGACACCCTGACTCAAGGGCTGGCAAAGGGAGGTGGACTGTGAACCAAGAAGAGAAACCTCTTGAGGGCCTCCCAGAGAAGTTTCCGAGGGGAGGGGAGGGGAGGGGAGGAAGAGGCACGGGCCACTGTGGTCCGAAGTACAGAGGGGGCCTGAGGCCTGGGAGGAAAGGATGTGAAGGAGGAAGGGCCCACCTAGATGATGCTGTCCAGTAGAAATATAATGAAGAGTCTCTGTGAGTTAATTTTAAAGTTTTTTTTTTTTTTAGACAGAGTCTCATTTTGTTGCCCGGGCTAGAGTGCCGTGGCGTTAGCCTAGCTCACAGCAACCTCCAACTCCTGGGCTCAAGCGATCCTTCTGCCTCAGCCTCCCGAGTAGCTGGGACTACAGGCATGTGCCACCATGCCCGGCTAATTTTTTCTATATATATTTAGTTGGCCAATTAATTTGTTTCTATCATTAGTAGAGACGGGGTCTCGCTCTTGCTCAGGCTGGTTTTGAACTCCTGACCTTGAGCAATCCACCCGCCTTGGCCTCCCAGAGTGCTAGGATTACAGGCGTGAGCCACCACCCCCAGCCTTGATTTCATAGATTTTAAGGGTTGATTTTCATGCATAGTGGTTTGTTTTCCTGTGTATTTAGTGATTTTAAAAGAATTGTCAGCTCATATTTCTGGAAGTTTATCTCAGGGAATTTTTGGGCCTGGATTTAAAATGCATTTCTCCAGAGAGCATTTGCATTTGCTTCTGCCTGGCACTAACAATCCAAGCATACTTTAAACTACATTTTTAGTTTGGAGATTTTTCATGTTATTTGGGCAGAACTAATTCAAACTCGAAACAAATATGAGCATGGCCTGTCATTTCTGCCTCCAAAAAATTTTTACTTTTCCACTAGCTTAAACATACAATAAAAATTATTTGTAACATGATATTTTAGCCATTTTTTAAGATGGCTACATATGGAGGAGTTTTTCGGTAGAATTTAATCTGTCATGTTTTCCTTCTGTATTCATTGTTTTACTGATCTATCTACTCAAGCTTCAGTATCATGTAAATCCAATGACTGAAGTTTATGATATATTAAATATATATCAATCATATATTACTTTATATTCAAATAGCTGGAAAGGCATACTTCCCTTCATTGATCTAAACTGTCTTGGCTCTTTTCAGACATTTATTGTTTTTACATGTTTTAGAAATAGTTGTCAAAATAAAAAAATAACTGGGGTAATGACTAACATTGTGTTAATATATATTCTCTGTGTGTATGTAAACAGTTCGGGAAGAATTGAGATCTTTAATTTAGAAAATAATTAAGATATTTAACAGCTACTCTTTTCATTAGCACATTTCTGGTTAATATTTTTCTTAAGTTTTTGTTTTATTTTGTTTTGTTTTCTAATTGGGAGAAACCTTTTCCCCCTGTTACAGTGTCTAACCAGTTATTTTGGGATTACTATTTACTTTAAAGCACATGTTGTTCTTAGAACCCCTTTGTAAAAATAGCTTAACAGTGTTTAAGGAGTTTATTGTCATCACATGGAAGTCTGCTAAAGACAAGGAAAACAGCCGGGCGTGGTGGCTCACGCCTGTAATCCTAGCACTCTGGGAGGTCGAGGTGGGAGGATCACTAAAGGTCAGGAGTTCGAAACCAGCCTGAGCAAGAGCTAGACCGTCTCTACTAAAAATAGAAAGAAATCAATCAACCACCTAAAAATATATAGAAAAAATTAACCGGGCATGGTGGCGTATGCCTGTAGTCCCAGCTACTCGGGAGGCTGAGGCACGAGGATTGCCTGAGCCCAGGAGTTTGAGGTTGCTGTGAGCTAGGCTGATGCCACAGCACTCTAACCTGGGCAACAGAGCCAGATTCTGTCTCAAAAAAAAAAAAAAAAAGACAAGGAAAACAAAATAATAAGTACCTCAATTAATAGTTTATTTTCAAAATATTGAATAGCACAAGAATCAGTTCTGCTCTACAGCCTGGGCAGCCCTTAATGAGGAAATGCCGATTTCTTCCCCTCCTCTTAATGTTTGGAAAAGAAACGAAATTATAACACCATGATTTTTGAGGCAAGCAAAAAAAAATCTTGTTGACATGGATTTCTTTGAGGAATTCAGTGCCTCTCTTCAGGCTCTAACCATCAGATACTTTATTAAAGCATAGTTTCTACAATAACTAATTGCTGGCATAAAGGACATACACCATCATCACTTTGTAGAGTCATTCTCCAAATTAACAACAGAAGTCCGCTTCATCCCTTATCCCAGCCCCTAGGTACCATAGTTTTAACCCCAGGAATTGCTGCTAAACGCTGAGAGGCATGCCACTTTTCTGATCTGACTTCAGTTTACAATCCTTCTAAGCTCAAAAGCTATTAATATTTTTTCCTTTTGTCATCAAGACACATATGGTTGGTTGTTAAATCACAGCAAATATTCGTTGACTTTTAACTGGAAGGCATCTTGGATGGCAGTTAGGAGACCTGGAGTTAACTGTAAAACCCATGATAAAATAGATTATACCCAAACATGTGAACAAGAAGTAAGCACTACGTGTTTTTCTCTTACAAAGATATTTTTTCCGAGGACGTAGTTTATTTTGCCTCCCTGATTTCCCTCAACACTGATTTCCCTTAATAGTTATTGAGAAAACAAGGCTCACTTTCACAGCTTGGGCTCTCTCCAACAGAAAAGGGGGCAGGGCAGGGCGGGGCAGGGCAAACAGGGCTCATAGACAAAACACATACAGAAATAACTTTTTCGCCGGAGGATTATAATTACAGTATAAGAGAGGAGATCCCAAAGCAACCTGAGACACTGCCTTGCCCTGACTGAAAACAAGATCCAGGTGATTGGTGAAAGATGACTTCCGTATCACTCGCGTCTGGGAGCAGCCCCGGGAAGGCGGTGGTCAAGAGCCTGCTGTGTAGCCAGGAGTGAAAACCCAAGAGCCACTTGAACTGCGGCCGCTGGCGGGCGCTCGCAGGAAACCCTACTGCGCTCTTAACCTACCCGCCTCGGGCCACGCCCTCGGTTTCCTGGGTTACCGGCCGCCGCGCCCTCTTCCGGGAGGCGCACTCTGCCGCTCCCAGCGCGTGACGCAGCACGCTCTGCTATAAGTACGCGCCGCGGCGCGGCGGATGCCTCTCTGGTCGTGCGGCCTGCTTTCAAGATGGCGCCTGTGAGTGAACGTGGTCTCGGTGGGAGTGTTTTGGGACAGAGTAAATGGTTTTTGCGTCCGGCAAGTGGGGACGTCTCAGTCGAGATAAAGGGAGGGAAGAAATGGAAACCGGGTCAGGAACACAACCAAGATGTTAGGTTCTTGAATTGTTTTTCTTGAGTCCTGGTTGCTGCCATGCGGCCTGATGGAGTTGGAGCTGGGTTCGGAATTGGATGGGTAAATTTAGGATGGGTGATCACGGCACTCAGAGAAAGGCACGACCCTGGACCGGGCCGGTGGTACTGCATTTGAACCCTTTCTTTACTCTCTCGGGCCTGATAACGCTGTTGCCGCTCTGTTTGCACCAGGAACGGGGGCGAGGTGGGTGATCCGACCGGTCTGACGGCCTTGCCAGGCCGGAGGGAGCGGTCCCGCGACCGATAACCGCGGTCGGCGAAGTTTCTGAGAACTTTGGAACTAAGTTGGGGGAGAAGTCATGACTCTACGACGATGTAAAAAGAGCGTGCCTCAAATGTTTTATTTAAGTCATTAATTAACAAGGGAACCAGTAAGATGTTTAAATGCTCTAAAGAGCATTTGAAAAGTTGCGTACGTGCCCGCAACTTACAAAGAAATGTTAGGGTAAAATCGCTGGGTTAGAAAACTGGGTTAAAGCCCAATGAGGCCGTAAACCCTCAGGGTGTTATCCGTTCCATTGTACTGGAATAGTTTGCATCTCCCAAGTTAAGCCCAAACCAAGAATAAGTCAGGCCCAGCACCCACTATTCTCTTGAGGTTTTGGATAAGTTTTTTTTTTTTTTTTTTTTTTGGCACAAGTTACCCCGCCTACCTGAGGAAGCAGACTCTATCAATACTTGATATCCATTTGGGTGGATCTAATTTGGAGAAGACATTCTCTGATATATACTGATTTGTCTGTTTTCCTTACATTGAATATCCATTGTTACTAGACGCAACGACATTTTGCTTATGTAGCCATATAATCTTGGTGTAAAATGTTTGGATATGGAAAATCTAAATGTAAAAAGAGGCCGGGCG